>VZUI01054835.1:0-28355 GCA_013401135.1 Cettia cetti | reverse complement strand
ATCGCACCGCACCTCGGAGCGCGGCGGCGCCTCCGCCCGCCGCCGCCGCCGCCCCGCGCTGGGGTGCGGAGCGGAGCGGAGCGGGTGCCGGTCCCCGCTCGGGCGCGGCCCGCGCCCCTCCGTGCACCCGCTGTCCTCCGCCCCCGCTGCCTCCAGAGCTGCATCTCTCGCATTTTCAGCTCCACTTACTCCCCTCGCGTATCGATCGCGGCGGCTCGGGTTTCACCCTTCCCTCCCCCGCCCAGCAGCAGCGGCGCCCTCCGCAGCCCGGCGGCAGCGGCGGCGGCGGCGGCTCCGCGGGAGACGGGCTCCCGCCGGGGCTCGGCGCATCCCTCCCTGCGCGGCTGCGCCGGTGCGTGTGCGCGGCGGAGCGGAGGGGAGCGGAGCGGAGCGGGGCGACGGGCGCGGGGGGAGCCGGAGCACGGTCGGGAGCGGTGGGCTGCGGGCCGGGGGCGGGCTGCTCTGACCCCGGCCCCGCGGCTCTCCCGGGGCACGCCGCGCCGGCTACGCGGCTGGCCGCTCCCGCTGCATTAGCTGGCAGCGTCTGAACTCCTGACCTTCTGTCAACTTCCCTCAGACGAACGAAACGAAAACAAATACTTTCCCCCCCCCACCCCGCCTTCAGTGCTTGTTCCCGTGCCTTAGACACAAAGGGGGGAGGTGGGCTGAGAGCGGCGGGGCCGGGGAGGCCTCAGGGCCGGGTACCCGGCGGCAAAGAGGGGAATGAGGTGAGGGAACGAGGTCGAGAAGCGAGCGGGGCTCCGGCAGCCCTGGGCCGGGCACGGAGCGGGGAAGCGGAGCGGGGCCGGGCAGCGAGCGGACTGGTTGCCCTTGCCCCGCGCTCCCCGGGCACGGCCGGGTCCTCGGCGACCCGGGGTGCGGTCCTGCCGCTGGCCTCCCTGCCTTGCTTGCCTCTCCTTCCCTCTCTCTCTCTAGGCCAGCAACCTCTGGTTAAATCCCAGCCTTTAAATGCCGGCTTCGGGAGCCCTTCAAGCATGGAGAGATCTTTCATGGACAGAATCGTTAAACTTGCAGAGTGGTTGCCGAATGCATTAGCCGCTAGTTAATATTAACTCCAGAAGGGCGGGGGGGGGGGCGAGGGGGGGGAACGCAAACAGAGGTAGGTAAGTCAGGTTCTCAACTTTGCAGGTGACACCAGCAGTTTGCTAAGGGCTCCCCCCTTCCTCCCTTTCCTCCCCCCCACCCCGGCCATTGGCTGGATTCGGGAGAGAGATAAGGAGGCCAGGTCAGTATGATAAAGCTGGAATTTGTATGAAATAAAATAGCGATCTCGTGTAATGCAGGCACACAACCGGTGCGTGATGTGAGGAATTTAGAGATCAACTTGGCATTTAGGAAGCCCACCAGGTTGTTTACACTGACAGGTACCTGTTAAGTGTTTCCTTCAAGCAATTCATTTGTGAAGAGATTAGGAGCTGGCAGGAGAGGGCTTGTTGAACAACTTTGCCTCCACACAAAGCGTTAGTGGAGGCAGCCCTGCTGAGCTTCACGGTGGCTGAACAGAATTGGGCTTGATTTGTGGCACACGACCCGATGAATTAATAAATAGTCTGGGCTTCACGGCTTTTGACTCTGACAATCCAGCTCAGGCAGTATAAAAGGGAGAAAAGTCCTTTAGGAGGCCGTTTCTTCTTCTTTATTTCGCCTGGAGCCGGGAAGTGGCGCAGGCAGGGCCGGAGCGGCCGGAGCCCCTGGGCGCTGCCCGCACCGCTGTCCGCGCCCGCTCCTCCCGTGCGGGGCAAGACATCGCCGTGTCGTGCAGTGCTGTCGCCTTATCAGCAGCTGAGACGTTTGATCCTTCTCCCCCTTTCCCCTGTAAATCAGTGAAGGAGCATATCTATCCACTCAGGTGTGAGAGGGAGAGAGGGAACAAAATAAAATAAATCAAACTCAACTTCCTTGTGCTGCTGCACTTTGCTGCCGGGAACGGTGCCGAAACCCAAACACCCTTCTCTCTCCATAAAACGGTAGGCCAGAGAGTCCAAAGTGAGCTCACGGCTGTGTTTTATATCTCTTGGGGACCTGTGTGTTGCTGGAATCACTTTTATGGCTATTGGTGGACACATGGGAACTTCCTTGCTAAGCAACCTTGTCACGTCCCTAAAAGCAGCGTCGTCGGAGCAATGGAGGGGCTTTGCCTTCCTGGGAGCTGTGGAAGGGGGATTCCGTGGTCTGTTGCTGGCTGTGCTGTGAGCACGGCGGGAGAATGGTCCTGCAAAGGCCAAGCACACCAGTCAGGCCAGCAAAAGTGTGGGAAGAGCAGCTCACTGCTTCCCGCCGCGGCTTACAGCCACATCGGTACTTGCATCAAGGGAACAGTGTCGGGTATTGCCACGAGTTGTTTTCCTCTCAAACAGGAGGAAGAAAGCTGGCAACGTGCGTGTTCCTAACTCTGTAGGACCTTTAGTCAAGCGCTTTTCAATACTTTCGGTGCTGATTTCCTGTTTCTGCCGGGCTGAGAGTCCTTTTCCCCTGTCGCCACTGTGTCTATTCCCCGCCTGGCTAAGACGGGAATCTCCCCAAAACTTTCAGGGTTTCAGCTCACCGCTTTTCCTCACTTTCCCCCATCCCGTGCCCCTCGTTACTCGGCCCCTACGTGCTCCAGGTGCTGCCGGGCCCAGTTCAGCCCAGGGAAGGCTGGTGGCTCTGGAGGGTCTATGAAAAACCCTGCAGTACTTTCTCCATGGAGTTGGAAGGGTTTCACTCCACACAAAGGGACTCCTAGCTCGCATAGTATCCCTGCTCCGCTTAACTTCCCTCCTTGGCCCTCCCTTGCTTTTCATCTTCCCACTAAGAGCTATATTATTGTATGGATTTGCTCGGCTTTGTAGGCGAGCGCCGATGTATGTTTGAAGCAGAGTGAATGCTCCCAGCCCATGCAGCTTTGAGGGCTCTAATGAGTGATGGGCGAAGGCAGAGAAGAAGAAAAACACCCCTCCCTCCAGCACATAAAGGCTGTTAACATGTATTGATACCCCTTTCAACGCAGAATTAAGCTGAAAAGACCCGCAGAGACATTCCGGGAGGGAATCCGTGACTCCGAGATATATGGCGAGTGTTTGTTCTGGGCAGAAACTTTGCTCTCGGGAAGGGACAGGGCACTCAGCGGCAGGAATTAGCTCCGTGCAGGTGGCTTTGAATCCCCACGCTCACACCCCAGCGCCGGCGGGGCGGGGGTCCCCCTGTCCCCGCGGCAGGTCTCAGGGGACTGCAAGGGTTCGTCCCTGTGGGTCTGCGTGGTGTTTCATCCTCTGTTGATCCCGTGTCCCCAGGTTTCACTCTCCTGCCTCCCCGTCCCTCCCTGGCAGCGGGGGAGAAGATGCTCAGCTCTGGCTGAGCCCATCCAGGGGCGCGTTTGGCGGGGGGGGCAGGAATGCCGCCTCTTTGGCCGGAGAGGGAGAGCAGGATGCGGCCCAAGGGGGTACAGATGGCGAAGGGATGGGGGGTGTTCCCCTGGCTGCAGCACCCCCACAATGACCCTTCCCTGTCTGCCCGTATCCCCGCAGCGCTGCAAGGACAAGCTGAACGCTCTGGCCATCTCGGTGATGAACCAGTGGCCCGGGGTGAAGCTGCGGGTAACCGAGGGCTGGGACGAGGACGGCCACCACTCCGAGGAGTCCTTGCACTACGAGGGCCGCGCCGTGGACATCACCACCTCGGACCGGGACCGCAGCAAGTACGGCATGCTGGCCCGCCTGGCCGTCGAGGCTGGCTTCGACTGGGTCTACTACGAGTCCAAAGCGCACATCCACTGCTCCGTCAAAGCAGGTAAGGCGGGCAGCCTGCCCAGAGAGGTGGGGAGACACCCCCGGGCCGCGACTCAGCTCCCTAGAGCCTTCTGTGCCCTGTCTCTGCCGCTGGGCTCCGTCCTCTGGTCCCTGCAGGGTCCCCATCACCCGGCCTGTCCCGCCGGGGCTCCCGCGGGGATGGCAGCAGAGCCCCGAGGGCGCAGCCGGCCTTCCCCCCGCTTCTTAGCGACCCCGCCGGAGCAGAGGTGGGGGAAAAGGAAAGAGTGAGGGCGAATGAAAAAAAAAAAAAAAAAAAAAAAAAAAAAAAAAAAAAAAAAAAAAGAGAGAGCCCAGCCAGCTGCAGCAGTTTTTCACAGCACTTTTATTTGGGTGATTTGCTTGGCCAGCCTTCCCACCAGAGCTGCGTCGCAGCCACACACCCTTCTCCTCCCCCCGTGGGGCCTGATGCTTTCCCCGTCCAAGGAGCATGTTCAACACAAACACTCGTGGCCGTCTCCAGCCGCCCCGCTGGCTGCACGCCTTACTCGCGAGCGCTAATCTCCGAGTGGGAGCCGGCCAGGAAAATAAATAAGTAACGTGGTCCCTAGCCTCCTTCAGCGGTAGCCGCTAGGAAATTCCCACATAGGGATACACATACACATAATTTTTTTCCTCCCCTCCCCTGTGCTTACAACGCCACACGCTGTCTCAACCCGGGAACAGCTCCCAAGAAATCCCCGACTCGCAGGGTTCCTTTCCTTGACACTTGACGTGATTTTGGGGGAGTAAATCTGTTAGCGAGTGCCAGCCCCCAGCTCCGCCGCCTCCCTCCAACCGGCTGTAAGACATCTAAAGCTCTTTTTAAGAGCATACTCTAGCCCAGCAACCTGCTGGATGTGTCAGGAAACACTCGGCTGCAAAAGAAAATAATGGGCTTTCTTTAAATATAACTGTTTGCTTCAAACCCAGCAGCCCCGCGGCAGGGAAACCAGCCCGGCCCTGCCGTGCCCACCTGCAGGAGGGGTTCATGTCCCCCACTCCAGCCCGGAGCTCCCCAGGGGCTGCACCTCTCCTGGCCCAAGTGGGCTTTGTCCTCAGAGCCTGCTACGGCTTTTGTTCAGCTCCTGAGTCCTTTCTAGCCGAAAAGAGGCCCTGCAAAAGTGTCAGCTGTGTGGAGATCCGAAACATCCCCCTCAATAGGCAAGATGGGCTTTGTAGCACAAGGTGTTTGATTGTGGTGCGCCGTGACCTTAGCCCAGAAGCACCTCCTAATCCACCCCAGGGGTGTTCCACAGCAGGGGAGCCACCCCAAGCTGCTCATTGAGATTCGGCACACAAGGACTTGGGGGCAATATTTGGAGGGTGTCAGGCAGGGTCGTGTGACTGTACGAGGCAGGCTGAAGGGAGCAGGCTTGAATTCCACTCTCTCAGCCTGATCTCAAACTGTCCAAACCTCATTTCATGACAGAGCATCTCATGAGAAGATTAAATCCCATAATGCCAGCAGGAAGATTCTTTATCTAGATCTCTGTTTGCAAAAAGTATGATCCAGGAGACTGGAATGCAAAGAAGAGTTCCCCCAAGGCCTGAATTATTGTCACCAGAACAGAGGAGGGAGAGGCAGGGGTGGTAAAAGGGACATTGATAATGCGCTACAGCAAGTATTTAGAGCAAGCTTCTACATTTAAAATTCAAATACAGATCTTGAGTGCCTTGGAAAAGTGGCTCTGCTGTGCAAATAGTGCTTGGAAGGTCCTGGGTTTTTTGGAGAGTATGTGTGTGAATTGGCACATAGGGTTTCTGCACCTGAACAAATAGGGAGGGGGAGAAAAGGGGGGGAAGAAGCTGGGAAAAAAATGGAAGTGTCCTCTCTTCCAAGAGTGTCTGCATTTATTACATGAATCAGAATGACAATGCTGATCCTTTATTGGATTTTAATTAGAGAACCCAAACAAGCACTGCTCAAAGAAGCAGATTTTCACACCTCTGCCAATTCACTGGCATGTTTGTAGAGCTGCTACACTACTACATCTATTCATCAAGTCCCTGAATATGCAAACAAAGCTCTAGCCAGACCTTTACTGCCAGCTTGTAGGAAGGTGTAGTTTGCTAGCAGAGGCCTCCACATAAAGCACATAGCTTGTTTGTTGCCATGTCCTCCCTGAAGAGGGAGGCCTTGGAGATCTTGCTGCTTCGTTTCTGAAGGAGAAGTGATAAAGTCGTTAGCAAATCAATAACGGTCTAATTTTCACCCTTCCTGTCCTTCCTGAGAAAGTCATTAGGAGACACTCCAAGGATTTGTTTAAATCGTAGGAATTTCAGTAACAGCCATGAAGGCAAAATATATAATCTGTCCATCTTTACAAGCTAAATCACCAGGTCTCTTAACTGGTATAGGGAGTAACTGGGAGAAAGCAGGGAAAGGCAAGTGAGGGATGGGGCATCTCAACAGCTGTAGCAAAGGCACTTGCTACCATGACATACTCTGGGGCACTACCCAAATTTTAAAAAGCTGGACTGGTTAGGAACAGAGCAAGTCCTTCTGTTAAGACAGAGATCAGTCTGGAATACAGCAGATTTTTTTTTTCCCACCACTCCACAGGTGGCTGAGTTTCCAAAAAGTGATTTGCAAGAGAGACAGAGTCCCATTGCTGCTTTTGCTTTCTCTAAGTCTGAGATTGTCCCTCTCAGAAGCACTGGAGAGCAGCAACAGCTGCTCTAAACTCTGAGTAACTCCCAAGAGCTGGAGGAGGTGGGGGAGGCATTTGCTTGGTGTAGGGCTGCTCTGGGACCACATGCTCTGAGACAGGGAAGAGCATCCTTCTTCTATGGTGGAGAGAGAGGCTTTTTGGTTGTTTTGAAAGAGGATTGAAGCAGAATGCTGGAGGTGCCAGGCAGGGGTGCTGTGAGGCTGGGATGTGCCCCAGCAGCCACCATGCAGAGCAAGAGGGCTGGAGGCCTTATGCAGCATGATGGATGATGAATTGGGATTTGGGAAATTTGGGTTGTTGCTTTGCAGAGGCAAAATTTGTGTTCACTCTGGGGCAAAGTCTTCTCCTGTTCTCTGCTGTTTGCTGCCCTAGCTGTGCTCCTTAAGTAAGAGCTGAGTGAGGACCCCAAGCATCGAGAGCACAGACACTTGCTTAGAGAAGAAACTTTATGCCAGCAAAACCACTCGGCTTTGAAAGCCTGGAAGTTATCTGGCATCAGGTGTCAGTACAGGGTAAACAGTAGCCAAACGGGAAGTTCTTCCAGAAGAGATTTTGTTCTGGAACAGTTTTCTCAGTGGAAATATTTTGGCTCATTTCCTTTATGAGACAAATCACTCTTGTAACTCCTAACCCAGAGGAGATTTTTGCACAAATCTGGCAGGAAGGGGATTCCCACTTGACCCACTGAGGGCAAATGGGTCGTGTTCATAGATGAGGGTGGAGGAATTTCAGAGGGGAGTCTGGCTGTGTCCTGTGCTTTCTTGGTGGGTTGGGGTGGCTGGGGAAGTGATAAGTTCCCAGATGGCCCCCACGCTCCAGCCTCCTCTAACCCTGCTGCTCTTCTCTCCTTGCACAGAAAACTCAGTGGCGGCCAAATCTGGGGGTTGCTTCCCTGGCTCGGCCACGGTGCACCTGGAGAAGGGCGGGACCAAGCTGGTGAAGGACCTGAGGCCTGGAGACAGGGTGCTGGTGGCCGACACGGAAGGCCGTCTGCTCTACAGCGACTTCCTCACCTTCCTCGACCGCGAGGACGGCTCCCACAAGCTCTTCTACGTCATCGAGACTCGGCAGCCCCGGGCCCGGCTGCTGCTGACGGCCGCCCACCTGCTCTTCGTGGCCCCCCAGCAGAACCAGTCGCAGGCGGGCGCGGCCGGCAGCCGGGCGCAGTTCGCCAGCCGCGTGCGGCCGGGCCAGCGCGTCTTCGTGCTGGGCGAGGGCGGGCGGCAGCTGCTGCCGGCGGCCGTGCACCGCGTGTCGCTGCGGGAGGAGGCGTCGGGCGCCTACGCCCCGCTCACCGCCCAGGGCACCATCCTCATCGACCGCGTGCTGGCCTCGTGCTACGCCGTCATCGAGGAGCACAGCTGGGCGCACTGGGCCTTCGCTCCCTTCCGCCTGCTCCAGGGCGTGCTGGCCGCCCTCTGCCCCCCGATGGGAGAGCCCCCGGCCCCCGGCATCCACTGGTACTCCCGGCTCCTCTACCGCATCGGCAGCTGGGTGCTGGATAGTGACTCTCTGCACCCGCTGGGCATGATGGTGTCATCCAGCTGAGGGGACCCCGCCCCATCCCGGCCGCCCGGCAGGCTCCGACAGAGAGACAGAAACATGGAGGGAGAGAGAGAGAAAAAAAGAGAAAGGAGAAGGAATAAAAATAGAAAAAAAAAAGAAAAGAAAAGAAAAGAAAAACCTAAAAGAAAAAAAAAAAAAAGAAAAAAATACCTATTTTTAAAAGAGAGCACGGATTAAGACTTAAAAATAATAATAATAAAATAATAATAATTAAGTAGGACAGTCCAAAGTAGACTTAAAGGGAAACAAAGACCCCTGGAAGTTCTGTTCTGTTTAGTTTATAAATATATATATATTTTTATTTGTTCTTTTGTTTTGTTTGTTGGTTGTTTTTTTATTTTCCTCCTCTCCTGGATATTTATTTCTTTGGTATTTTGAATAGATGTTTTAAATGATATGAACCGGACCTTCAAGAGCCTTAAATAATTTCTTTGATAATTTATTATCATGTGAACTGTACTCACAGGGGAAAAAATTATTTTGTGAGGCCAAGCAAAACTGCGCAGAGTCTATTTTTCTACATGTCACGTGTGTCCTGACTTTCAGAAAGCAAAATTCTGTACTTTCCCATCTCTCCATTACATTGCTCCTTCATTTCAGCAAGTCTAAAAAACAAGCAAACAAACAAACAAACACACACAAAAAAGACAAACTTCATGGGGGTCCGTAAATTATATTTTTATACACAGAATTGTAAATTAGATTTTTTTGAGAGATCAATACTTAACTGAATCACGTTTCGTTTTTTGAAATAGTGTAAAATATGAAAATATATTATTTTAATTTAAATAGTTTCAAATGTAACATCATTTCCTGTATTGTTTTCCATGTTTTGCTTTGTAAAAACATCATTTGGCCACGTTCATGGAAGTCAAGACTGTTACACAAACTTTTTATTTGCAAAAACCGTAAGAAACTTTGTTATTTTTAACTTCAGAAAAAGTTTATTAGAAAATAATATTTTTTAAAAAGCGCACATGGCGGCAATTCTGGGACGATGGAGATGGTAGTTTGTACAGCGGGGGGAAAAGGATGTTTTGCATTAATAAATTGAGAAATAACTGCTGTAAATTTACTAAAATGTATTTTTGAATATTTTGTAATAGTTTTAATAGTTTTATAGAAATAAAATGTGCCATGCACAGTTTGGTTAGTATATAATAACTAAGAGTTCCTGGTGCATCCCATTTTTTTTTTTTCCTTTTTGCTTATTGGTTTAGGAAACATGATGCCTAAATGAGTGCCCGTTATTTTATTTAGATGTGTTGCTTATAACATTTAATTTTGGTACTTTAATTAAGGAAACGAGTCCATCACATCTGTGCATAACCTGGAATCTCTTGTACTGACAGTAGAACCTCACTTATTTGCACGAGCGACCGGCAGATGGGTTTCCCTTTGCCAGAGCCATGGCTCCCCATCCCCACTCGGGGGATGCTGATGCTCCTCTCTTCCAGCTCCAGCCCCTACTCCGTGTCCACTTCCCAGTCTGGCCTGGAGACTGTGGATGGCTCTTAAAATTGATTTCTGAGGATGCTAAATCAAGTTTTCCCTTTGAAGCATGTTAATGCAAAGGCAGGAAGCTGCCTTCACCTTGTGGCAACACCGGGATTTCAGTGGGCTTCAATTTGGGTGCCCAGAAGATGGAAATCTGAGGGAGAGACATTGACTTTGGTGAGTCAGAGGGATTCACGTGGCTGATGCTGGAAGAAGGAGACGGCCACTAGATTTCATTGGCCCCTTTGAGTAACAGCACAGGGCTTGGGGCCACTGAGAACAGAGCAAAACACCCTTTGCAAAACAAACAAAAGGATAAAGATTTGTTCATTTATCCTGAGAGATGTTCCTTAGCTGTAACGCAGGAGTCTGTCCCGAGCCACCCACGGGTGAATGTGCTGGAGATGTGTTTTAGGAGCTGAGTGGTGGGGCCAGCGCTGTGTCCCCAGCCCCAACCCACCCCGAGGGGATCGTCCTTGACAGGTGCTGATCAGTGAGGTTCTGCTGCACCGTGTGCTCCTCCATGGAGGCTTTCCAGGATCCCTTTAAAAATTTTGCAAAACATTGTGTGTGCATGTGTGTGCTCCTCTGCGACGGGACCGTGCTGGAAGGGAGCTTGCCTTGAATGTCTTCTCACCTTTTCTTTGGTTTCCATTACTCACCAGTCTAGGATGTTCATCCTCCAGGCCTTTTGCTCCAGAGACACAGCCATGTTCTCTGCTGGGATGGACGGCAGCTCCACAACCTCCCAGAATGTCCCTGCCTGGGCCATCTCCAGATGCTGTTCCACGCTGAAATCCCAGGAGCTTCTGGAGCCCTGTCAGGAGCTGGTGGCTGAGCTCCATGCACGAGCACTGCTGTGTGAAGCCCCAACAGATGGATGTGGTCTCCTCCTTCCTGTCAACCTCTAGTCCAGACCCACTTCCAACCTCCAAAGCTTGGACATGGCCAGGGTGATGAGACTTCAGAGTGACCACAGTGCGCTGCAGTACCGGGAGAGGAACAAAGCCACCCTCATGCCTACCTGATGAGAGGAATCTCGGGGGACTGTGGACTGCCTGGTGGGTGCTGAGGATCTGCTGCCCCCCCCCAGCTTGGACTCTGACACCTCCCTGTCTTTGGAGTGTGCTGAGGGCTGCAAACTCAGATGATTTGGAGCATGTGAGAAAATGACCGTGGAACAAATGAGTCTCTGCTGTAAGAGTCTGGCCTTAGTACAGCAGCATCTGAGTGTCTGAGCTGTCTCACCCTGTCTCTGAGAGGTGGTTGCCTTTTTTTAAGGCCTCTACACTCAAAGAAATGACCGTGTTGGAAGGTGCCTTCTCCAGAGGTCGGGTGGTAGAAGGATTTAGGGATGTCAGTGATCAAACTTAAAGCCACTGGCTGGAGGGCTTCAATCTAAATCACAGCTGAGATGTTGAAGAGCCATCAGACCAGAGCCCACACTTGTGTCAGGGCAGGGCACCTGCCTGGATGGGACCACACCAAGCATTGCCTCTTTCAATCTTCACCCAAAGGCCGAGATGAGCTCAGAGCTTTGAGGGAGAAGCTGAGATGCTCTTACACCAGGATCAGCCTGTTTCACTGAGCAGAGAAATGCTGTGCCATCTTCTCCGTCGCACTTGTTCCAAGCAGCTTCGTGTCTTCCTCTCACCACGTCTGAATTCCACCCCTGCCTCCGGCAGCTCTCATCAGGATCACCCCTCTGTGGTGTGTTAGAAGTGCTTCCTTAGATGGGCCAATCCAACCCATAGCTACAGCTCTCATATGAAGGATGTACTCTCATAACCTTGTGCAAAACATCTAGGAGATGTCACTGTCCACTTTCAGGGTCCAAGTATGGCAATAGTTTGTATAAAATGTACACATAGTGGTGGCTACAGAATAGTTTATGACTAAATACATATCTATTACTGTCAAAATAATGTATAAGAATGTACTTGAAGCTATTATCCTTGTGCTCTGTTGTCTGAATAATTAAAGAAATTACAGAGACTTCCTGAAATGTCTGATATGTGATGGCATTCCTATCTCACACCCTCTTGAGGATTTTACCCTGATGACATTGAAACACAGAGTGGGGATCCTGTGGGATTTGGTATTGGACTCTTCAAACACACCAGGAATTGTGCCAGTGTGGCTTCATGTGGTGGCCACAACCTCCTTCTCCTCCCACCTACAGCCACGTGGACAGTCTGTCATTTACCTGTGAAATATTGCATGGCTCTGCAAAGCCACCTCATTTGGAAGGGTTCTGTGGGGAGGCAGAGGTGCCCTGAAGGGCAGCCCACCAGCAGCTGCCTGTTCTCTCCACCTTCTCCACCCAAGCCAATGTGAGAAATGGCCCTAATGAGACTGGGACTAGTTTGTGTTTACTTGGCCAATAGATCAAGCAGTGCCCTGGTGCTCAGACACCAGGTAAACTCTCCAAAGGGAAGCTTGGATGCTCCAGTAAAAGAGGATCACATCCACAGTGCAACTAAAATCCAAGGCAATGGCTGGGGTAAACCAGGTGTTTCCCAGCCAGGTAGCTGTGCTGTGCCTCAGCCAGCAGCTCTTTGTGCCTTCACACAGGAAAGTTTGCCTAGCTGGTTCTTTAGACAGATAAATGCACATATATGTATACATATATAATATTATTATCCTGATATTAGGAGCTCAGCACATCCCACCAGTATATAAATATGTTTACACTGGCCCTCCTGAGCATTTCTCAGCATACTGAGGCTGAGCAGATGTAAATCAGCCTGGTTGGGTGATAATTGGGCAGCAGTTTTGCAGCCCCAGTACAGCATCTATTTCAATTACAGGGGGAAGGAAACTGGAAAGAACATTTTATCTTACTCATTACTGCAAGCCATAAGGGACCACTAGATTTCTTAAGCTTTTGAAATTCTCTCTTCAGCAGTTTCAGCCTTAAAACTAGTTCAAACTTAACTAAAAAAGGTCAATTTTCCATGTACAGAGCCCTTCAGAGCTTTCAAATGAGCAGTGTTAATGTGGTCCTTGGCCTATACGAGCTGAAAGGGAAAAAAATCATCTTTAAAAAATGCATCTTTATGAGTGATGGGATTGTCTCAGATTTGATAGGAGCCTCACAGCCACTGTTCATGCCAAGGTTTTTAAATAAAATTTTAAATGCTTTGCAATCGGGGTGTTTAGGCTTACATATTTAAATAATTTTGGGTTTTGGGGAGGAAAAGAAGTGAACAAATCCAGGAATTATGAGTTTAATGATCTTGTCCTGGTTCCAGTGAAATCAAGAGCAGCATCCAGAGGTGATTTGGGTGCACAGGAAATTGTGCACCTTAAAGCCAAGTGCAGGACCCTGTATAGCTTCTTTTCCTTTCACTTTTAAATGAGAGCAAGACATCTCTTCAGACAAATATTACTGCAAATGAGGAGTGAAACTGCAAGGTCAGGAAATCTGTTTGGGGTAAAAAATATTTGTTTTGATGTCCTGTGACCTAAATGTGAAATAAATGTTAGATTTGCTCAGTTTGGTGTGAACAAATGTCCGTTTGTATTGCTGAGGAGGAGAGGTGACAAGGGATGGTCTGTGTGGCCACCAAACTCACATCTGGCTGCTGCCCAAGGGCAGGAGGGGTTGGACATGGACAGGGGAGCAGGGGTGCTCTGAGAACACCCTGTGCTTCATGCAGCTCTGCCCAGCTCACTGGACTCTGGGGATGGCACAGGGACCCCTTCTTCCTCAGCCCATCTCTGGCGCAAAGCTTGCCTGGACCAGACCTCTGGGACACCAGGATGTCTCCCTTGGAAAGGGGATCACAAGGAAACCACTCTTGGGAGGGCTGTATCATTCCAAGCTCTGAGACTTTTGATGGCATTGTCTGCAAGGGAGTGGATGATAACATCTGTGTGCAATCACAGCAACTTCCTTTTGGTCTCATGACAGACAGACACTGTCACAGACCTGTTGTAGGCTTTCACTGGGTGGGGAAGCTTATCTACAAGCAGGACACAGATCTGGCTTTGGCTAGTTAGGAACATTAAAGCATTTGATGGGGGTTTTTTGTGGCAGTTTAGGCTGTAAGCAGCCTCTGGTGGTCCCAGGTCTCATCTCAGCCCATAATGGGCCTGTTTAGAACAAGCTGCTGGAGGCCACCCTCTGTTATGTCCCAGGTGTCTGCAGGGGTGGAGGGTCTCCATCCCTCTGAGTAACTGCTATTGTTAAATAAGCTAACAGTTTTCCTAAAAACAGCAGCCTTGCATCCCATCTATCAAGAATCATCCTTTATATTCTCCTTGCATTTATTCTGTGAGGAAGGGGACCAAAGAGTTAAAACAAGATTAGTTTTAAGAAATCCCAGACTCAGAATCTGGGACATTCAGAGCTCTGCCAAGCCCTGCTGCTGCTTCTGCAGCCTGCCCTGAGCAGAGAGCTGAAACCTCACTCACCCAGCTCACCTCTTCCTTGTAAGTCAGCTCCATCCTGTTTTCTACAGCAGTAAGAACTGGTTTTAATTATTGGACAGTGATGAATGCAAATAAATATTAGTCTCAGGATTGCTCATTAACAATTCTCTTGGAATAGTTTCTGGTTTGGTGTGAGCTTTGTTGGCTTTGCCAAATGATGCCCTTTCTACTCAGCAAAGCTCTTCTGGAAACAGGAGTGTAATAAACGTACAGTATCAAACAAGTCTGTTCTGGCACAGCATTTGTGTGAATAACCATTTTGTGCTAACACCAGTGGAAGCTACGGGGTTCACAGGCATCAGAAAGTCCAACTGCCACTCAAATATTTGCAAATAATGAGTATGTGATCCCACAAATAACAACAAACCAACCTGGTTGCTTTCATTGAGGAAAATGATTATGAATCACTGTGTACTGTGGGCTCAATCCAACAACCACCAGCGTCAAAAGAAGCCTTTCCACAACTTCAAACAAGTAGGGAGCTGAGCTGTGTTTGCTCAGCTTTACCTGCTGTACCCATCGCTCTCATATTGCACCATTAAATAATAGAATTTATCAGGCGAGTAAGAATTTCCTGGAGCAGCCAAGAGTGGGCACATGTCACCTCCTGACTGCATTTGTGCAGCTCCCACTGATGTCAGCAGGGTTATGTATGGGCAAAATGAGGTCAGACTGTGTTGTCCTACTTTACGTGCCCTGTGGTATTACACTCAATTAAGTTTTGTCTCCCAGGACACAGCCTCTCTCCCACTTAAGTCACCAGGAACTTTGTCACTGCACAACAGGGCAGGAGGAGGCATGAAATACCAGCCTTTGATCCAGACTGCAGTGAGTTTTAACCCATGTGCTCAGGAACTTTCAGCTGCACTTTGAAAGGGTGTGTGTGTGTGTGTGTGTTTAAATTCAGTACAAAAATAAATATATCTGTGAAAATTCAACACGGGGCATCTTCAGGAGAAGGTAAGAGCATTGCAAAATCACCCAGAGCCTTGCAGAGTGTAGTAGACTCAGCAAGAGCTGCTTCCCAAGGCAGCAGGGCATCTTTCCTGCCCTCTGCCAACAGCTCCCCACTGATCCTTGCAGAAAGATCCTGAATATCATGGGCAACACTTCTGAGACAGCACAGCAGAATCAGTCACATTTTCTGTGTGGGTGACCACATGCTTTACTACTTTGAAAATATTAACCACTGGTTATGAATTGAAATTATAAATAGCTGTAGGAAGGAGAAAACAGTAAAAATAAAAAAATTCCTTTTTACAGACAAACAAGTTGCCAGAACAATGCTGGGTTTGGAGTGAACAAGGTTTGGCCCCTGACCCTTTGATGGGGTTTCTTCTGACTTGGAGCAAGTAGCTTGTTGTCTCCCTGACTTTACCAGAGATGGGCAGAAGAATATCTCTGAGGATACTTTTCCACAGTCTGTGGGGTCAACATGACGAGAAACACAATAAATCAGGTGTCACCTACTGCCCATGTGCCACTCTGAGGGATCTCCTCTGTGAGCATATGGTGAAATGCAGGGACTATCCAAAATCTTTACTAGTCAGACTATTGGAAAGCCCTTTTAATTTATACATTGGTAAAAAATAAATTTTTAGATGTCTCACAGCTGCCAGTATTAGGCATCCTTATATACAAAATAAGCATGCTTCCTGCTGGATTTTTAAGTCCATTCTAAACACCTTTGGAAAAGGGGACAGCTGGCTTTTTGCATGATGTTCAACTCTGTATTACACACATACATCACAAGGAGGACCCACTAGGCTTTAGCCAGATCAAGGCTAAGAAATTATTTTGGCTTCTGATTGTACCTCCGTAGAGAGGAGATCCCTGCTGGCTGGAGGAGTCTGGCTGGACAAGATCTCTATGGACTAATAGGTGACCAGAGACACAAGAGCTCACAGAGACAGCTGCAAATATTTCTGAATGGGTGTCCTAACTTTACTTGTGCATCCTGCAGACGTAAATATCATGTCAGCTTTCTGCAGAGGCTCCCCACGAGGCCCCAGGCTACCTCTGGAGCATCTTTGTCTCATCCAGTGGCCCTGGTGTGGGGTGCACATAGACTTTCCTTAGCTCTGCAGAGTGACCAAGCTCTGGGCCCAGAGATCTGCTCCTCTCTCTGTGCTGTGCTGTGCTGGGGTAAGCCCAGTGCAGCCCAAACCCAGAGCTTTCTCTGGAGCAGGTTCTCCACTGTGGGATTAGAACTTCAGAGAGGCCACAAACCTCCAGGTCTCTCTTTCCAAGAGCAAGGCACACTTGTTCAGCCTTGCCTGCATAGGTATAAACACCATGCACATACAGTGTAGCTAATTAAAGCTATTCCCACTCAATTTTCCCCCCGGGGAAGGAAGGGAGAAGATAAATGCTCATGGGAGGGGTGCTCACCACATTGCTTAATGAGATCTAGAGTGGGACATGCAGTGCTGTGGGGATAAAAATCTGTGGGGGGCTGAGGGAGCACCATGGAGAGCTGTCCCTGGAAAGAAATTTTCCTTAATGTGTGCAATGTGGAAGGGGTGAAGTGATGTGTTTCTAGGAGAAATTACAGGAGACCAAGAGACCAAAAAGGGACCATCTGCTCCCCAAGGCAAGGAGGCATGGACAGAGGCTTGCCCCAACACTCACCCAATGTAGACTTCTTGCCTGGGACTTTTGGGGCTCTTGGGATCCTCCCACCTTCCAAAGCCCAGTTTTTGGTCAGCTCATGGAAAGGACAGAAGTCCCCAGTGCCTGGGTGTGGGCATGACACAGGGGCTGTGCTCTGGCACTCAGTCTGAGTGACCCAGCACTGACACCAGGAGCTGTCCTGGGCAACAGACACAGAACAGCCACAGCTCCCCAACCCTCTAGTCCTGAGTCCCTCATGGACACACCAAGGATTCCCTCATGGACACACTGGGGAGTCTCTCAGGCCTGCCTTTAGTGGTGTGTGGATGTGAAAGTGCTCACAGGGAGCAAGTGCCCTGTGACAGACAGCATCACAGGTGTTGTCCTTGGCTCCCAAGCACAGGTACAGACAAACCTCTGCTCTGAGCATATGGGACAAGCCCTTCTGAAACATTTTCACTGCAAATCAGCTCTGGTGTCCTGCTTTTGTCAGTGCTGAGCAGCGCGGTGCTGAGCTGGTGGAAGGGATGCAGCTGGTGCCCACCAGTGCATGGGGTGATGCAGTTGCCTCGGGTGCTTTGGTGCCTTCCAGCAGGTGCTGAACCATAGCAGGTACAGAAGAAAAGGTGTAGCTTTGTGGGATCTGCTGGTTGCTGCCAAAGCTGACCTATGAGCAGCAAGAAGCATCACCAAGGTTCTGGGCATGCAAAGTGTTTACACCTTTCCCAAAACAGGATTAAATCATCTGCATTTAGAAACAGACAGGATGCTGCTGCTCCTCAGGGCAGGGGAGATGTCTCTGTGCAGCCCCTGCCCCACCAGGGACTCAGCACACAGACATCTGGACAGCAGTGATGCCATTCCTGAGACAGATGTGCCATGGGTTCCTCACCTGGGGCTCAGGTGCTTGTGAACCTGAGACAAAATAAGATTGCAGGGTAGCACCAAAGTGTCCCAAATGTCCAAATTGAAAGAAAAGTAAGATTTCATCCTATGGGTCCCCAAGGAGGGACCAAATAGTCACTTTACAGGTGTAAAAAAAGGCCAAGTTTAGACTCCCCTTGGAGCTGCTCTCTGTACCAGGAAAGTGTTCTGCCTGATCACAAAGTATTTCTTTTTAGGGGTGGTTTCTTTCTCTTAGCAAGGAAATGTCTGTACTTCCTTATCAACTGAAGCAAGGAATGAAATACACCAAAGTGTTACTTCTCATTTGGGTGTAACTGAATATGCAGGAAATTTGGAATATCTTCTTGTAGATTGTGCATTGGAGCTATTTTTTCCCTATTTATATGGATCCTGACAGGACAGAACTATTTATTGAGAGTT
Source organism: Cettia cetti (assembly GCA_013401135.1). Classification (NCBI taxonomy): domain Eukaryota; kingdom Metazoa; phylum Chordata; class Aves; order Passeriformes; family Sylviidae; genus Cettia; species Cettia cetti. The sequence continues at coordinate 10,456 of VZUI01054835.1, read as the reverse complement.
AAATAATGACATCTGCTATTAGGAATATCAAATCCATAGAAGATGTTTCATATTAAAATAGAAACTCATGGCCAAATCTCCTCTTGATGAATATAGACACAGCTTTATACACTTCTTCAAAGTGTCAGTCTTTACACCAGAATAAAATTCAGCCCAAGGAGCTCCTATTAACAAGTCTTATCCACATGTGCAAAAAGAGTCTGCTTTTAAAACAACAACAAAAAAGGCAGAGACAAACCTCCAGACCTTTCAGGCTTTGTTGCATTAGGTGGAATCAAAGTGACCTCTAGTGATTCCCTGTTAACCGTGCAGCTTGGCAGCTGCCTGCACTGAGCTCAACGGGTGAGAGGGGATGTGTGCTGCTCTCTCAGCTGGTAAAAATGCAATCAATACCTGATTAATGCAAAGTTATGGCAATTAACAGCCTTTACAACAGCAATTCTTACAATTCAAGTGTAGAATATTTTACCAAACTCTACCATTTCTTCTCATGCAAGCCACGCACTCCTGAAAGGAGTGTTTTTATCAGTCTGTTAAAAATCAGCAACACAATGAATTTATTAGTAACTTATCATCCATGTGTCTTCTGGCACTGCTGACGTGCTGTTCTTTGGGAATAGACAGGATAGGAAGTGCACCAGATTTGTGATTTAACTCATTTGTTCCTATTTTTTTGGAACAGTCACAGGCTAATCACAAAATTATTACCAGTTGTGTAGGGAGTGTGGAGTGTTGCTGTGGGGCAAAGCCATCATTGTCCCCAGGTTCAACCAGAGAGATTATCACCTCTACAAGGTCATCTTTCCTCTCCCAGACTATTAAGGGTTTTTTTTAAAAAAAGAACATAGAGAGAGAAGATGTTACAATTCATCAGCAGTGGGGGAAATTAAAATTGTGTATCAGCCAAATTATGTCGGTTTACCATGAAAATCAATACCAAAGGGGGTTAGAAATGGGATGTCATCATTCAGAGGCAATGCAGGAGAAGATCTGTCAGCAGCAAGACGGCTGTGTGCTCTGTCCCAGTATTCTCCAGGGATATTTCAGGGCTGGGGAAGGCAGAAAAAAGCATTGATTCCTCTGGCACAGGAGATTGGGATGGGCACAAAGGAGATACTCAGGAGATGCTGGGCTCTGTTGGGACTCAGAATGTAGATATTTAAAAAACAAGTCTTTCACAAGCTAGATGTGTCCATCTCTGAATCAGAGCTGGGTGGAAACCAGGATCCTTTTCCAACCAGAAGAAAACCCACCCAGCTGCTTTGGTTTCATTCATATCTTAAAGAATTAATCTCTGAGCTCTGATTCTTTCCTGCCCTATCTCTTCGTCCATTAAAGACCATGAAGCTTGACATCTGCAGGAAGAAGGACAAGAACATTGCTTTTGTCTTGCTCTCTCTCCCTGCTGTCAGCTCTCCACGATGGCCATGCTGAGAGCAAATTGCTCTTTGAGTCATTCCAGGGCTGATTTTGCATTCCCTGTGCTTTGCACTGAGGCCGAGCCACAGCCGTGGAAGTGGAGCGAGCTCCCTTGTTGTGGTCAGTGCCAGGCTGATCAGCCACTTGCAATAAAGATCCCTTTTTTCCCCCAGATTTGTCAGCACCTTCCACTCCCACCAGTCAGTACTGTTTGGGACATTCCTAAGACATATTTCAGAAGGACTTCACATGGAAATGAGGAGTTTTGCAATGGGTGTTGCCCCACTTGCTGTCTCATCCTGCCCCTCTGCCTGCCCCACCAGCCCTGTCAGGGATGCTGGGGACCCTCTTGCCTCTCTGGGGTGTCCATGGTGTAAAACCAGGCTGTATTCCTAATAACCTCTGCTCTCTACCCCCAAAATGCTCAGATTGGACCAGGTCAAAGTATGATTTCACCTGCCACTGCTCAGGAGCATCTTCTGAATTCAACCTCCTCCATCCCAAGGCATGAAGCAACTTGAAGGAGTAAAATGATGCATGTGTTTGTCCAGGGCTAGAAATCAGCCAGAGAAAACCTATTTGTCTTCCAGCCAGCAGAATCCAGGCAGCAGAGAGTCCCAGCCCGGGCTCTGCTCTGCTCTGCCTGGGTAAACCTTCTACAGAGATGTGACTGGGGGCCAAGCAACAAGTCCCATCCACATTTCTGTGTGTGATATGACTCACATATGACTCAATCTCTGTTTGCTTTAAAGGCTTAGAGACTGAAGGGAAACATTTTTGTTTGTTGTGAGCAGCAAAACAAATAAAAACAGGCGGGTAAGAAAAAGCAGGGGGCTCAGGGCTGGATGATCTGGTGCTAACTCTGAACTATCTTTTAGGCCAAGGTATCTTTATTGGTGTTAAACCAAACCAGAATCCTTCTGTGCTTCAGTTAATTTCTTTCACAAAGAAGCATGCAGATTTTATTAAGCTCCTTATAAATTTCATTTTCATTTTGGATTAAACGATATCATTTTAATGAAAGGCAGCAGCTAGAAAAATGCATTTTGTCTTGAAAGAATCACTTTCTGGTAAAGAACCATTTCCTATTTTTAAAGTCAGGACTGTGATAATCCAAATACTTACATAGCCTTTGGTTACCAATCCTGAAAGCTGTAAAAATATAATTTATTTTACACATGCATGCTGTGGGTTTATTTTTCCAGCTAAGGAATGAGAATACAGAAGCTAGTTTCACTTTTGTGGTCTAATAGGTCAGTGCAGATTTACCATTTTAAACATGTGCAGCCATAAATACAAAACAAAACAAATTGTTGCTGCTGCTGTGATCCAAACCCCAAATTAAAAACAAATACAAATTAGAAATCCCCTTTAGAAATCTCATCTGTCTAAAGCTGCTGAAATATTGTCTTGATGACAGAACTTCTCACACAACAACACTGCATAATAGGTTGATCATTTAGAGTATTTTTACTAAACTTCTATTTTGAATATCCTCAGAGGCATTTTTAAATTTGACTCTGTGAGCATGTGTTTGCATGTCAGTTCCAGATTGTGTTGGTTTTTTCAAGCTATCTTCTGGCCTTCATTGTTTGCAGCAAAAATGTTAAACATGTGAACCTGATATGTTAAAAAAAAAAGAAAAAAAGAAATAAGAAAATGAAAATAAAACTTGCTCTTGTATTTATGTCATGGTAAAGTTTGCACAGTTGAAATTGGGATCAGGATATGATTCAAAAGTAGCAGAGTGGAACATTTCAATTCTTTGATGCTGGAAACCATAGAAAAGTGTTAAGCAGCCGGCTGGGTACCAGCCCACCCAGCCCAGCCTGCCCACAGGAGCGTGTGTCACCCCAGCCCTCCATGGGCACTTGCTTGGAGAAGGAGAAACACAGTGGTGTTAAATATTTTGTAAAAGGTGCTGCCTGAAGGAAGGTTTTCCTAAGGGCAGGAGTTTGACAATCTGTTCCTTAGAAAATATCTTGCTGAATTCATTGGGACTGGAAGCAGTGGTGGGGTGCAGGAACAGAGACTGCCCAAACAGCCTGGAGAAATCAGTGCTGCACAATGTGCTCCTCTAGATCCCTCACAACCAGCTGTGGAGATTTGGGGGTTCTGCCTTGGTACCAGGAGTGGATTTAGAAATGACAAAGGAAGGAGCAAGAGAGAGGAGGGGCAAACACTGGCGCTGAGGAGTCCCCTCAGCTCCTCCCCAGCATCTCCTGCAGGGGTTTCCAAATTGAGCCAGCTTCCAGACTTCCCTCATGCCAGAGAGTAGTGAGTCAAAATATCAGCTCAAGGTTCCCTGGTCCTGGTGGGGCTGCACAAGCTGCCAGGCACATTTTGGGTCCAAAAGCAAAAAAACCCCAAGTGTTTACCAGCAAAACCTAACACTAATGGAAAGGACAATGCCTGGAAGCACAGTGAAGCCCTTTGAAAGTGTTGAGACTAAAGGTTCTTCTCCCTGTATCTTCCTGGGCTCTGTCTGTGGTTTAGCCAATTTTGTGATACCTGTAAAGTATTAAAAATTCACTTCCAGCCCTCTTCAGACACCCTTGCTCAAGGCAGAACCTGACACATAACTGCAGGCAGACCCCACTCCTGGAGCCCAGCTGGCAAGCCTCTGAGCAGCAAAGAAGCCAATCTCTTTGGAGATTCACAAGGAAAATTACTATAAACCAGGTTTTGTAGCTTGACTTTGCGTAGGAATAACCTAAAGGTAGCCCAGGAAAAGCTGGAGCTGTGCAGGGATTCACCCTGCAGAGAGGAGCAAGTCACAGATAACTGAAGCACAGCTGGAAAAGCACTTTGCTGTGGTTTCCAGGAGAGTGCTGACACTGGACATAGGAGGAAGAGAGAAATGGCTCATGGATACATATAGAAAATTATTGGATCCACCACAGAAATTCAATTAAGCCCTTAACCAAGAAGCCTTGCTGCTGTCCACCCAAGAGCAGACAGGAACCAGCATTTGAGATGACACATCCAGAGAGGATGATGTTACACAGATCCATCAAATCAGCTGTGTTGGCAGGGCAACTGTGGATGTAGAAACTCTAACCTGTGGCAGGGAGGAGAGTGCCTGAGCAAGCACAAGCCAAATGTCTTGACCCTGGTACTGCACAAAAAACAGAGCAGGTTTTAGATGAAAAAGGGATCAAAGATAGAAAGCCAAACAGAAAATGGGATTTATAGTACCAGTCTGGGTCAGTTAATGGAGAACGGTTCTTTGATAAAGTCAGCAACTTGATTTTATTTTTAGAGAGAACAATTGATCTAAGGTGAATTTGCAATGATGCCACATTAGTATGTGCTACCTCAGCCCAGGAGGATGGGAACAAGCAAGGGCTGATGTGCAAGCTGAAGGCCTGGCAATGAGGGGCTGTGAAAAGCTCACTGTGAAAATGGAAGGAAGAGACAAATGGATTTCCTCACGTATTGATTGTTTCACTTATCTACTCCAATGCCCTGGCAGGAATTTAGGGGTGTGTAATGGTGGGTGACAAGAGGAAAGCTGACACAGTCAATAAATGTGACCAAAATACTCACCAGGAAGCATGAGACAACCTTGACCAAATAATAGAAACTATGAGAAAATGATAATTAGAGGTGCTCTTTGTGAGTAAAAACAGTTATTCCTGTTAGAAATGGGAGGCAAGAAGGGAGAACAGAGTCCTACAGGCATTAACCACACCCACATAACCATCAGGAATGTAGCATGCCTGTGCAGAAATCCAACACGATGCTGAGAGGTGTCAGGTGAGGCATTTCTACCAGAGCTGGGGGGAAAAGCTTTGGGAACAAACACAGGCACAGGGAAAAGGGGGCTTTGAAGCTGAATTTTTTTGCTTAGAATTCAAGTGAGTCTGATGATGATGGAGACATAGGAAGAAAGTCAGAGGGTTGTGTACTCTGAAAGAGGGAGGATTAGAGACAGGCCCTCTGCTGGAAGGTTGCTCATCCTTTATGTACATTTACTCTGGTCAGTCACACCACCCATGGAAAAACAAACATTCAGCAACACATCTCATCTCTCCAGGAATTTCAACAGGTTTCACACATACCTCTACAGCTAATTACTTGTTATTTAAGGCAGTGTTTAACTTGCACTTATATGTCAGGAGAGATTTCCAGGGTTGGCCAGGCTGACCTCTGGGTGTTGAAGCAGCAGTCAGGAGATGAGCAGAGGTCAGGGTCACACTGAAGATACCCAGGAAAGAGCAGGGAAGAGCTCCAGGACAGATGTGCACACCTGGATGGGATGTCCAGGTGAGGTGCCTGGGAATGTTCACTTATGGCTGATGTCATTTTGGTGACTGCAGTCAGAGCTGGTGTGATGTGGGAAGGAAGTGAAGCTGTGACCTCAGCCAGGCTGGGCTGCTGAGGCCATCCTCAGGCCAGCTCTGCTCCTGCCCAGGAGCAAAACCCCCCCACAGAAGGGTGCATAGGGAGCCCCCGATGTAGGGCCCAATTTTGGGCAGTTCCTGCATGGACACACAGCATGCACAGCTCAGAGCCAGAGCCCAGTTTCTTCCCAGTGTGATGGAGGGACTTCTGCCTGGCCAAACTTGAGGCCCACACTGCCACCCAGCTTTTCCCTTGTCCAGTTTGGTGCCCAATTCCCTGTTTCTCATAGTGAGTTTCCTTTGGTTCAAGAATCTGCTCTTTAATACATCCACAGTTACTATTGAACTAAAACCTTCCCATTTTCAGCTGCATTCCAGGTAAAGAAACTGATAATTAACCTGATTCGGTTGTGAGTTAATTCATTTAATCTCCAGGTGCCCTTAATCTTGAAATTCATACCCCTAAAACATGGCTGAGTAGCATTCAACTCTCTTCCTTTAATTACGTGTATAATGAAGCTCATTTAGAAAGCAGCCAGCAGTATGGAGACCACATGCAGGTGTTGCCCCCTTTCCCACTAGGACCCAAATCCCCTTTTCCAGGTTAGTATGACAGTCAGGACTTCATTCAGCACCAACTGACAACACTGATCCTAAAATGTCTCACACAGCACAAGGGACTGTGTTTTTGGTTCTGTGACACACAAAGAAGAAACAGTCTCAGTGGACCCAGCCTGTGCTGTGTTGTGGTTTTTCCTGTCCTCTGAGAGCAGGTAAAGAAGTTTCAGTGGCAGCAGTCTCCTTTTGCTCCTCCTACCTCTCCCTGCATTAATCTGCTCTGCCACACAGGATCCAGGCTATGGCGCCCCTCAAATACTCCAACTGAGCAACAAACTCAAGTCAGATATTCTTTTCTACCTGTCTCCTGAATATGGAGGACAGGAGGCTCAGGAGAGACCTTATCACTCCCTACAACCACCTGAAAGGAGGCGAGAGTTGGTCTCCTCCCGAGGAACAAGTGGTAGGACAAGGGGAAGTGGCCTCCAGTTCCACCAGGGGAGGTTTATATTGGATTTTAAGAAAGAATTGTTTCACAGAGAGGGTTTTCAAGCACTGGCTCAGGCTGCCCATGGCAGTGGTGAAGTCCCCATGCCTGGAGGTATTTGTAAGACATGTAGATGTGGCACTTGGGGACGTGGCTTTGTGGTGGGCTTGGCAGTGCTGGGTTAACACCTGGCCTTGGCAGCCCAGGGGTCTTTTCCCACCTAAGCCATTCTGTGGCTCTATGACACTCTGATTTACCACCAGGAGGAAGGCTGGCACGGAACACGAGCGTGGCAGGAATTGTGTCCTGCAAGGAGTGCCCTTCCCAGCAGCCCAGACTGCAGCAGCAGCTGCTTCCTTGCCTGTTCATTATGCTTCTGCCTAAAGACTGCTGGGGATGCCAGGAAGAAAAAAAAGAAAAAAAACACCCTACCCAAAACACTGGTAATTAGTTCCTGTAAATGGGTTTCAGTCTGGTTACGTCTCTGGCTCAGTCTGATGTAAGATTTTTTTCACACCCTTTCCAAAATCACATGTTAAAACTGGTTCTCTGAGAACATTCTGGGACATTTGGTGTAAACAATTCTGATATAATACTGCAACAAGGGGGTTTTTTTTGTGTTTCCCTAGGGTGTTTCACATCATGGCACAAGGACCAGATTCCTGTGGGAAACACAGGTCTTGCTCTCCCTACCCTTTGCTCCCCCGGGAAGCTTGGCAGTGCCCAGCTGGGCAGCTCATCCACCACTGCACACCTCCCAGCACAGCAGGCACCTCTCCTGGCACTGCTGGGCTTGGCATGAGCAGGCAGAACTCCAGCACAACCCACACCTCATTCAGCATCCCTCCTCCCTGCTCCCAGGATGGTTTGTGCCCACCCCCTTGCCCCCTGTGGGTCCTCGTCCCTCCATCATCAAATCCTGCTGTAGAGACAGGAGGAGGAAGGGGAAGGTAAGCACTGCAAATGGATCTCTCACCCATACAAGGGATTAGAGATGGGCACAGGCTCCTCCTGGGATGGAGGGTTCCCTCCTGAGGTGGGACAAGGCTCCCCCATCCCAGTGGCTGTGCTAGAAGAGGCAGCACAGGTTGGGTGGAGGGTTAGGAAGGGGACTGGGAGGTCCTGGGGGAAGAATTTCTCAGGGAATTGCATCATGGATTGCTGGCCTGGGGATGGGCAAAGGTGTGGTTGAAGGACGTACACCAGACTTAATTTTATGAGGCTGAGAAAGAAGAAGAGCCTTGTACCTTCATGCCCAGCAGGAGTTCTTGCAACCAGGGCCAAAAAAATCACAGAGCTGGCAACACTTGTTCACTGTCTCCCACACTGGCACATCCTCCTTAAGATTCACCAACATAAGAAAACCTAAAAAAAATCTGAGGACTTTTGTGACACTTGGCTTTCATATATCCTATCAGGGGTAACTTCACACCTCCACTCAGGAAGCAACCCCAAAAATCTTGTAAATAAACACCACCTTCATGGAGAAGGCTCCCATCCATCGTGTTGCCCACTCTGCACTTTTAAATACAACCCAGGAGATTTGACTAGAATCTGTCAGCATTTTTTCATTTGCTTTGATGTTTTTGATTTAGGCAGGGAGAAATGAGCAACTGAACAATAGAACTAATATGATTTTCATCAGAAGCTGATTTATTGTTTACATTAAACCCCAGTGATAGTTTCTGGCACTACTGTCCACTCCTTCAGGTGTCTCTTGATTAGCTCAGCCACTGGTTGATGAGGCAGGCACAGCTCCTTCAGGACACCTAACTGGCCAAGTGTCCATCATCACGTTCTGTGTCCTCTGTCTAGGTTTTGCATTCTTTGTCCACAGTTTCTAAGCTCTTCACTCTTGTTTTTCATCCTGTTGTTTTCTCAGCAACCTTGATGAGTTCCTGAGAACTCTGAAAACAAGACTGCAAGTGGCCTGTTATCTCTAAACTGGCTGGTACACAGAATGGCCTAAGTTGTGCAGATCATTGCTGCAACTGATGTCCCCCCATGGCCTGTAAGGCCTCCTCACCTTTCTTTAGGTCTCCTCCTGATCCTTGGGGTGAGCATCACCTTCACCTGAGGCCTCTCTCACACTCCTGCCAATCCCTGTGGATGGAGATACGGGGTCTGGTTTTTCTCCTCCATGGTAGGGACCAGCCCTGGCAACAGAATGCTCCCAAGTCCATGGGACCTGACAGGATTCATCCTGGGCTTCTGAAGGAGCTGACAGATGTTATGGCAGGACCCCTCACCTACCAAAAGTCCTGGAAGTCTGGGGAGGTCCCTGCTGATGGGAGCTACCCAATGTTCTCCCAATCTCCAGGAAGATCGGTGTGAGGGAAAAGCCAGGGAACTACAGACCAACAACAGCTCCTGGAAAAATTATGGAGAAGATTATGCTGAGTACTACAGAAAGGTATCTAAGGAATGATACAATCACCAGGCACAGCCACTGTGGGCTCAGATGGGGAAAGTCCTGTCCTCAGTGCCTATGTTTTAGCAGACACACAGAGCTGGGAGAGCTGCTGGGCCACATGGGTGACCAGGAGCTTGTGAGGAACTGATGGTGGGTGGGAAGACAGAGGCCTTTCCTGGCTGGGTCTTTGTATTTGATGGGTTGGCTGTTTGTCTGTGGGATTTTTGGGTTCTTCAAGAGTATTTTTAGGCTTTTGGGGGTATTTATTGATACTATTTTAATAAGACAAATACTTCTGTGCTCAGTAAATCACCTGCTTCATTTAAGTGCCATGAGAGGAGGGGAAAAGTGAGGCTGCAGCAGCTGCTAGGTAGGAGATGCTCAGAGGAGGCTGCCTCTGGGGCTCAGCAATCTCTTAGACACTGCCCTGTGTGCTCACCCCATCTCCTCCTGAGGCCAAACCAAGGGGGAAGAAGTCCAGAAGGCAGCACCTCTTAGCAGGAGGAGGCCAAACACCAACTCCAGGTGGTGATGCTGTGCACAAACCAGCCCGTTACAACCCACAGGACCTTGGACATTTCACAGGTAAAATTCTCATCTCAAAATGCAGAGTCTCACCAGAAACAGCCACATAAAAGAGGAGCAATGAGACAGGAGACTGATGCAGAGCCCCACTGAGCTGCTCCCTCACAGCTGAGGCTCCACCAAGCCCTGTTTGCACCACGGTGGCTCACGGCGGCCATCTGGTGAGCACAGCCAAAACCTTCTACAGAAACCAGGTGAGTGGCAGGGACAGAGCATTGTCAAGCTGCCAACAGAGCCTCCTCCACCCTCCTGAGCTGCCCTGAGATGGTACCTGTTTTCCCCTCAGGCAGTACACAGCATGACCCTGGATGGGCTCTTGCACAATAATAATTAGTTAGGTCTCAGATCCATAATTTTCAACATATCCACAGTGTTTGCATTGTCATCAAATCAGTGACAGAGCTAATAAAGCCAGGGAAATACAGAGGCATTCAAGCCACTGTCATCAGGTTTTTGTGTTTGACTTCATGTTTCTTGCATACTGCAAATACTTATGGTTTGACTTGTGGGGTTTTTTTAGAGGCTCCAGCATGATCTGTGAGGATGAAGGTTAAAGACTAGAGCACCACTAGCCCCTTTCCTTTCCTTTCCTTTCCTTTCCTTTCCTTTCCTTTCCTTTCCTTTCCTTTCCTTTCCTTTCCTTTCCTT
>VZUI01054830.1:0-13273 GCA_013401135.1 Cettia cetti | reverse complement strand
CCTTCCCTTCCCTTCCCTTCCCTTCCCTTCCCTTCCCTTCCCTTCCCTTCCCTTCCCTTCCCTTCCCTTCCCTTTTGTCATTTTTTCATTTGCTCATTTTTTCATTTGCTCATTCTTTCTCTCTTTCTTTCATTTCTCCTGTCTTCCCTTTCATTCCTTTTAAAGAATAATTTCAATTTATTTAAGTCACTTTAAGAAATAAAATTTTAAAGGAAGCATTTATCATCTGTTTTCTTTTAAAGTATAGCAGACCATTGGAATTTTAGGAAAAAAATAATGTTTGGGACCATTTTTCTACTAGAAAAAAACCCAATAATAAGCAAGGCACTACACAAAATGTTTTGCAGCAGCCACTGTCTGAAGTGTATTGCATCAGGGCATGATATGCGAAAACGAAACTTGATCACATTTGATTCAGGGTGATGTTTTTCTTTAATCCACTGGAGAAGAGAACAAAGCTTGGATGATTTTTATTTAATAACAAACAGACAATAATATCAATAGTGCTTCCCATTTAACTTTTGGCAACCATTAATATGTGCTGAGCACATACCCGAGAAAAAGACATTTTCCCCATTTGGTTGGTTTCATCTTTTGAAACATGTCTCCACCAAAAAGCAGATTTCAATTTCCTTTGGGGACCACAAAATACCCAGCTCTCTTCCTCTCCCTCACTGTGGTTAGAAGTTTATTTTTCAGTTGTGGTAAGTGCTTTGCACCATATTTATCTGCATGTTGTTTGTTTTAGGAGTGAAGCACAGAACATACAGACTTCTACTAGGGGAAAGACTAACAAGCAAAAGATTGTACAGAAATAGTTTAATGAAATTGTTATGGGTAACCATACTGGTTGAATCAGAAAGTCTGCTAGAGTCTCTAGACCATAGCTGAGGAGCTGCTTCAGCAAGAAATATGTGTCTGAGGCTTGCACACAGGCCCAAGCAGCAGTGAAGCTGGGCTGCCCTTGTTTTTTTTCACCTAACCCCAGGCAAGTCAATTCCCTCTATGGAAGCTTGGTCCTCATAAGGGACACTTGTTATATAATTTCTGACCTCACTTCTCCCAGTGGCCTTACTCACACACAGTGTTCCTGCAGTTTTTATATTGGTGCAATGACAAATAATTGACATTGACAGTGGGTTAAAGTGTTAAATCTCATGGAAAGTAGGCAAGCTGTCCTAGGAGAACTCTTGGCTTCTGTAATTTGTGTGGTGATTCTATCAGCAATTTCAAAAACTCCTACATATTTCTAATTGATTTGCAGTTCAGTAAGCCTTGATAGGATTTAGCCTTCTTTTGGAGGACATCAGCTGTGGAAGTGATCAGTGTGTAGTGAAATGAAGAGGTTTGTCGTCTTTTATGTAGTCTGAGGCAAACATTAAAATGTTTGTTAAATATGTTTGCTTGCATATGCCCATTTTTCACATTACTATATTTTTGTTCCTGAAGATTTATCTGCATGAATGGAGAATAAATATTGTAAGGTTTCTCTAAGTAAAGGCTCAGCAATTTGAGAAAGAGGCTTTTAATCAACTGTGTATATTTATTTGTTAAGAACATCTTTTTGGTGCAAACAATCCATAAACAGTTGAATGGGATGACCCAGAAGATATTTTATATGAAAGCAGGAAAGAAGCAGGAAAAAATTGGTACATCCATGTAAAACTCACAAGCAAAGATGTGCATGTTTCTTGCTTATATGTAGAAAATATATTTTTCTTATTTCTTGATTTGTCAGGTTTGCTTTATACATTTTTTGCTCTGAATTTGCTCCCTCAGTTGCTGGCCTTTATTTTCCATGTAAACACTGGCAAATTTTGCAACTGTAGTGATTGTCATCTCTGTTTCCTTAGAATATCACTCTTCAATCTCCAGTAATATCATGCTGAATCAAAATAAAATCAGTGTCTCAGTCTTGTCACAACATCCCTCTTACTACTCTTTTTATGGAGTGCTATATTCCAAATGCATTTTTTATGAAAATGTATTTCTGCATCTTTTTCCAGAAATTCTGCCCTGTTTTGTTGTTGAAATCATCTTTCATCTTTACTTTTTCTGCCCTTCAGGGTTATTTCACTTGTGTTGCCAACAGTACAAAAGATTCTTTGCCTTCTCTATTTGCCCATGTAGGTATTGAACTCATGCAGAACTGTTTTAGGCAGCATCACCAGCAGGTCAAGGGAGGTGATCCTTCACCTCTGCTCAGCCCTGATGAGAGTGCTGGGTCCAGTTCCAGGCTCCCCTCCACACGAGAGACAGGAACATCCTGCAGCCCGTTCAGCAAAGGGCACCAAACTGGCTGTGGGCTCTGGCATAGGACTTTGGAGGAGAGGCTGAGGGAGGTTGGACAGCCCAGTGTTTCCCCACCCTCACAAGAAGGAATTTCTTCCTAATATCTAATCTTAACCTATCATCTTTCAGCTTTAACACATTGCTCCTGATGTTACTCCTACACTTGATAAAGAGTCTCTTCCCATCTTTCCTGTAGCCTACTTTAAGTACTAGAAGGCTGCTATAATGACTTTCCAACAGAAGGTGAATTTTTTTTCTCAGAAAATGGGGTCTTTTTGTCCATAGCTGGGAAATCTTTGGCTTTCATTAGTTTTTGGCACATGGACATTTTGGAAGAAAATATTCTATTTAATTAAATAGAATAAATGGATAGAGCCTGAACAACAAATAAAACACATGAATGAAAATTGATGGGAAAATAAATGGACATTAACTGACAGGGTTACTGTATGGCATTTTTCAAATCACCAATCCAGTTCATTTTCCCAGTATTGTTTTTTGGTTTGAGTTTTGGGGGTTTATTTTTTTTCCCACATACTTGTATGTGGGTATTGGTACTTTGTATAAGCCTGCAAAGAAATGTCACTTTTAAAAAGGAAAGAGTGGAATTTTAGCAGCTTTACTAAACCTGACAAAAGCCATATTTCACAAAGCACTTTCATCTAGAACCCTGTTTAAGCAGCATTGAGAAGTACTAAGGGTTTATGGAGGCAAAGACGAAATTAACTGATTTTTTGGAGGGGAGGTTGTAATTAAAAATGAATTACATAAAACAGCCTTTACGGGCTTTGCAAAATCACTTTGCAGGAAAATACTCACTGATACCAATGAAAGCCTTGACTGAGTGTAGAGTGAATTAATATTAAGAAAAGCCTACAGTAATGGCAGAAGCTTTTTACTGCCAGCCTATAAAATACTCTAGAACATTCTGGTTTAGAGCCATTTCCAAGGTTTTAAAACCTGCACTTAAAATAGAGATTATTTTGCAATACCTAATTTCATGTCAGAGGGAGCTTAGGAAAGTTTCACTTTAAATTGTGGCACATCATCATTAACACTAAAACTGAACCCCCTTTCTCCTTGCACTTTGTTATGTAAACATGTACCACTGTACTTCTTAGTCATAATATTAAAAGAAGCTCCCTGTCCACATGAGGCTTAACCGAAGCATTCAGAACAGTGACTCTTGCATGATTCCAGCTTACTGGAGTTTTCCCCCAGCTTCCCCAGCTGCTGATCCCAGAGTACCCATCAGCCCAGAGCAGCCGAGCTCCCCCCAGGTGTGGGCTCATGGCCAGCAGCGTGCTCAGGTTCAGGTGCAAGGTTTGTGTGGAGGGCTGGGCAGGAGCACGGCGCTTCCCTTCAGGAGGAGGCAGCAGAACCACTGCTATCCTGCCCCGAGACGGGTGCACTTCCCCCAGGGCAGAGGGATCGAGAGAGAGCAGCAGCCTATGCCAGGCACAATGAGGCTGTCCTGATGCTGTAACTCTGAATGAAATGGCAACTTGGGTTTCAAATAGCACAGCTTTGGATTTTCATCTAGGGTGTGTTTACACAACCCCCCAACTCATTACAACACCAGTTGGGACATAACCTGGGGCTTTCCTTCTCAGGAAAATGGTACATGGTTTCCAGCAGGGAACACATCAGCTGCTATCAACTCTGCATTAAGCAAAGATGCTGAATAATATAAGTATTGTTGATGTTGACAGGTCAACGAAAGCAAGTGGTCTACAACCTAGCTAGCCCAAAGAGACTTGTAACTTTAGTTGGAAGTGCTTCAACAGCAATGATGGGGATATTTTGGTAGTCAGCTATCTTTGCAGCATAGCAGTTACTACATACACATCTAAAATGCTTACACCATGAACACAGCATTTTAGCAAACATATGACACTATATCTTAGAAGTATTTTTGTATAGAGACATTGACTAATGAGTTCTGGATCTTAGCTGCAGGGTGCTATGCCCATTGCTTGATGTTGGGCCAGTATTCTGCTGCTGTCACACTGACTGAATGAAGAAAACTTGAGTCTGATATCAAGTCAAATTTGTAGCAAGGGGGAGGTCTCATGCCTCAAGTTAATGGGAGTGTTAGCCTCAGGAGAAAAAGTCATTTCCATCTCCTAGGAATCCTAACTCCATGTCAATGCCTTCTCTGCAAGACCAGCATTGTCTCAAGCACTGATTCTAATCAGAGACCAACGCAGAGTCTCCCTTGTTTGTGCCCAGCTCCCTTTGTCCAGCAGCTCTCTTAAAGCAGCTAACAGTGTCAACAGCATGTGCTGCTAGCATGGAGCCTTTGCCTGCACAAAGGCCATGTGTAGGCTGCACACTGGGAGCAGACCTTTTGCCTAAAGGACCCCAGATCTCTCTTGTGGACATCTAGTGCTTTCTACCATGACAACAGCAGTCCCTCATTGCCAGTCACAGCTACTTAGCTCTTTTTGACATTAATTCTTTGCTTCAGGACTCACCCTGCAATGAGAAGATAGGGGGCCATGTGCTTCCCAACAGAACCAAGGAAAATTTAAATGGAGACCCCTGATCGAGTAGAGTGTGTAATTAAGTTGTGAGTTTCAGTACATTCCACATTATTTATCTGACTTAATGGTCCTGGGACAAACTTTTCCTGAGACACTTTCAGCAAAGCAAGCAGACAATAACTGAAGTCAAAAGAAAGTTTTACAGATTGAAACCTGCTGAGGGTATGGGGATGTTCCCCTCATCTGACTGAGAGGAAGCAGCTATTAAGCAGCACTAGGAAAGAGATAGAAGAGCCAAGTAAAGATGCAATTGCCTGGTATGATTAATTGCCATTTCTACTGCTGGAGTGCTGGGGTAAACGTGATGTCAACAGGGCAATATTCTATATCCTTCCTGTATAAAGAGAACAACTATCTAACATATAAAGCAGCAGCATCATGCTCAGTATCTCCTGCTAAAATTGAGAGAAAATTAGGTTATCCAACTTTGGTTATTTATTCTGGAATTTGGCCAAGTTAACAAAGTTAATCTCATTCTTGCCAAGTCTATGTCACAGGGTATTGACGTGGTCAGCACCTTGGCAGCTACAATGTACACAGCCCCTGTTTAGATAATTCTTTTCATACACATACTGTAAAAAGACCTGGCTTTTACATACAAAGTAATTGTGAACCGGAATGTGCTTATTGCATGAGTGCAGCAAAATATTTCTGGAAAATTATTTTCTTCCTCCCTGCTAATCGGTTAAAATCGCATGGGATAGCCAGGGTGTAGTGCAGATGGAAATAATCAGGAAAATATTCAGTTTCCATAGGAGATTTACTTTTTTTCCTCAAAGCTTAGAGTTTGACTACTCTTATTTTCATGCTCTCCAATCTGTTACAGCAAAAGATTACCCTCTTCTCCGAAGACCATCTTAATTACAAGTTTTGGATTTGGGTTTGAATTCAATAGAACTCTTGACTTCTTTAGAGAGGAAACCCATGCCTTGCCAAAGTGAACTCTCCATGGGCTTCCACTTACAATCAGTGGAATGGAAGTTGCTCCTCCAGCCAATGATTCACAACTCCCACTTCAGGCTCCTACTTTGAATCTGGCACTGACACCAAAATTAGGTGTGTAAGGTGAGGCCAAGTGAATTCTTTCCTTTGGTTCTTTCTGATGGCCAATGGGCCAGCTTGGGGAAGATTTGCTGAGGCATCTATTTGTTTTCAGAGATAACAGTTAATATCCAGATAAATAGTTTAGACATGTACAAATAAAGCAGGAAAATACCATTCTTCATTGTTACTTTATGCCCAATTGACCCCTGCCTTTTAGCAAGAAAAAATACCGCAAATTCCCTGACTATTCCTTGTACTAAAAAGTTGTCCTCATCCTAACTCCCACACAGAGTGTTCCAGAAAAAAGGCATTTTGGGGCAGGCTGAGGAAGAGAGACAAAATGCCTAAAGGAATTTCATACACTGGTGATTTTGTAGAGGGTCATTCCAAAAGGGAAGCCAGTTGGGGTTACTGGTACTGTACCAAGTTGATGCCTATCAGCCCTTAAAAAAAATTCATGCCATTATCATTGGCACAAGGATATATTTCCCTTTTATCCTTAACATAAGCCAGTATAGAGGAAAATGTACAGAAGGAAAGGCATGACAGATGTGAATCACTTCTATTAACTTGCAAATGTCATGTACATGTGTCAAACCAGCATATTAAAATGGATTAGCCATTCATACAAATAAGAACAACATGTGCATTTGTTTCAGCTGGGATAAAAATCACAAAATGCAATCAATTCTCACACAGTGCATGCGAAAAAAAATCTTGGCACAAAGGACAGCATGGCCCAAGTGTTCAGATACATGCTTCAAGTACGCAGACTTTTTTTCAGCTTTCAGGTTATTAGTTTGCTCAGAAGACCATGAGAAACCACAGCTTGAAGGGAGACATACATGACTTTACACTGCCAATGTATTCTCTAAAGTCACTATTTTTTGTCTTGAACTTTTTTCCACATGGACTTGAATCCTATTCACAGAGCCATGCCAAAATGACTTTAAACTGTACAGTAAATACAGTTGTTTGGATAATAAATTTGTATTGGGGCATTTTTTTCCCCTCACTCTTTTTTGCTAAACTTTCACCATATACAGAGCTGCCACTTAGATGCACAGAGCACATTTTCTACCAGTTGGATTCCCACTTGTCAACCCTGCATGACAACCATATTGACAGATGGACTATACTTATTTGACAGGTTTTGGATCAAAGAAAGGCATTACAGCTTAGATGAGCATAAGTATTTTATTATTAGCACATAATATTCCCAATAATTTTCCACCTTATTGGTATTTTGTTTCAGAGGTGACAGGAAGCATCATTTGCTCATTGGTTTACACATGCAGCAGAAATTTTTGGTTATCCAAGAGTATGCAGCCATGTCACATGAAAAAAATCCCGAAACAACAGTGTAGAAGGGCATTATATCCCTTGGTAAAGATAGAAGCTCCAAAATCACTTCCAGAAACTCAGCTCCCTCCCTTGCCTTACAGCTTTCTGAAAAGTTGTCAGATAAAAATATTTTGGGTAGACAATATCAGAGAGGTCAGTTCTCCCTCAGTTCCTCTGGCAGCTCAGAATATCCACACATTGCCTACTCTTAGACCCCAGTGATCTGTTTATTTCAATGCCAATGGCAACGTTATAGAACTACAGTTGCCCTGGAAAATAATTCAAAAAGCCTGAGATATCATTTTGGTCACACTTTGGGTTGGTGTCCTTGCAACTGCAAAGATGCTGCCACAGTTTTCCCATGTTTTCAAGGATAGAAGTGTCCCAGCTTCTCTTCTGAAGTAGGAGTACTTATGCTTTGTGCAAATTCCACTGACAGCTCTGACAGCTCAAGCTGGCTGCTGGGGGAGACAGGCTGCGTGGCAAGGCAAGAGGGGAGCCTCAAGGGTCACTGGTGGTTTTTGTTGGAAGTTGGCTCTGTTCAGCATAGGGTAAACTGTGGGAATGAGAGGTAACCACAGTGCCAGCTATCAGGTTATGGCCATATGCAGGGATTGCTGCCACTGCTGTTGAGCCAAATTGGTTTTGCCACTGGTATCAATAGCAAAGGATTTGATTCTCAGGCACCTGCTGATAATTCACTTGAAATCTTTGACTTGTTTTCAAATAATGTCTCTTTTCAGATACACTTAAGTTGATCACTTTCAAGTTTCCCCTTAAACGCCAGAAATTAAGTGAATTAAAAACAACCTCAGCCATCCCTGAACTTCTTTGCTTTCACATCATTCAAGGGTGGAAAGAGTTTTCTATTTTAATTAATTGGAGAATAAAAATCAGTATCCAGCTGAGATATAGGGTCTATTTTTTCCTCTGGAATCAAGCTTCCCACAAAAAGTAGACGTTTGTGCTGGAAATGCCAACTGACACGAAATCAGAAGACTGTGATCAGGGGTGTCAAGACCACCAGAGATTAATATTGCATTAAATCCTTGTGGTTGAAAAGAAGCCACAACAGCCAAGCCCCTTTTCCATGCTACACTTGCTACACGTGCTACACTTCACTGCTCCCCAGTTTCTCCCTTCTTTCTCATATTTCACTGTGTGGGTGTACATGTGTGTGTGCATACACGTGTGGGGGGGTGCTGAACTGTGCTCTCATTGTGCTCTGTTTCCTCTGGTGGTGCCTGCCTTCTTCCCTGCTGCCCGTGCTGCTGTGCGTGCCAGCAACATCTCTGCACACTCAGTGAATTACGCAGAGTTGCCCTCAAAGCCAAAGGAGGAGGTGACAACTGGGGGACATCTTTCTCTGCCTGACAGCATATGTAGAAGCAGTCCAGCTGAACAGATTTCTGTCTGTGCTGAGGGGACCAGCAGATTATTTTTTTGCCATTTACTGGCTTGAAAGCTCAGCATTTCAATGTCTCACTGACTAGAAAGCTATTGGGCACAAAATCCTGAAGAACATAACAACCAATCTTGAAAAGTGATGCTTACGTCACCTCCTATTTTTCCATGTTTTTTTTCAGCAGGCAAAGAGTATGGGCAATGTTCAAGAGAGAGGTACAATAATGCTGATAATTTATAAGCTGGCAATAGGATGCAATTTATAAATCAAGCAACTGCCATTGAAGTTTCTGAAAATCCCTGTAACAAGTACAATTCTAGCTGAAGTGTTGCCTTCCTCCTGTCTCCTCAGAGAAAACTCAGCTGGTAATAAACAGAAGTGGGCTTTAGTTCACAGAGGTGTTCCCTTCATTTCAGGTGGAACCACAAGGGCAAGAAAAGGGAAAAAAAAAGGAAATACTGCTGCTTCAGTAATCATAGTTACAATTCTCTGGTGTCAGCATCAGATAATGTCACATCTTTTAGGATCTGGATTTTTTTTAAACTCTTATAAGAGTTTAAAGGTTACAGTTATTTTACCTAAACCAGGACATGCAGGGGGCAGGAGGAAAGGGCCAGCACCTGGTGTGGCAGCACACTGCTTGTTCAGGTGCTTGCCGATGAGTTTCCTGTCAAAGGCACTCATTTTGCTCTAAAGGTCACTCAATTTTCAGGGCAATGATGTTCTTGATGTGGATTTTTACATGTGATAGCCTGCACTGTGCCTCTGAGGCCCTGTCTCTGGGCATATTTGCTCAGGGCTCTCTGCCTTAGTCGAAGCATCCCTAGGGGAGTAGCCATAGGGTCTCCACAGAATCACAACTAGCACTATCAGTAAAGGTGCTTCAGCTGTGCATTGCCAAAAGGTCGTCATCATTAACCCTAATGCTAACCCCCAAAGCAGCAGAGATGCTACAAACCCCTCCTGGGCTGCTCTTGCAGAATTTTGAGCACCTCTACCTGGTGTGAAAAGACTAGCAGAGAGGTTTTCACTCCAACTGCCTTTGCAGGGGAATTGTGTTAGAAAGCAATTGTTCTCCCCAAACCTTGGGGGATAGTCTTTTTCCATTAAAATCATTCTAAAGGCACTGACCTAAATGCAGGGGTCCTTGCACAGTGAATGTACAAGCAGCTCTCCAGTATCTCCTTGTTTTTGAAAAAGGAAGCCTCATTTTTAACCAGCACATCTGGGTACAAGCCTTTTGGGCAATCATAGGATATGTGATATACAAATGATACTTCCTTTGATAGAAAAGTCCTGGTGCTGTTAGGAGAGCCAGGAGAAGTTATTTTTAATTTATGCATTTGTTCAAACACCAAACTATATGAGCCAGACAGTTCCATATGAACATTTGACATGCCACATGATTACTCAAGTGCTTCAGCTGGGACACACTTCATCATTTTCCTGAGTCTGGCATCATACAGGCAGTTACTATGTCCCCTCCTGCCATGGGAAATATAAACTCCGTGCTGCCCAGATCAGGCTGGAGTCTCTTCTTTGCCTGAACTGTGAGTGAGCTGTAATCACAGAGGCTCTTCATGTGTTAGTGTGCATTGTTTAGGGCAAAAAGCATGTTTTTGGTTATCTTTTACCATGTGAAACATAACATCTCCCCACTGTTATGATGCTCTAATCACTCATCACATCTTTCCCAGAAATTTTTGTATGTAGAAATTTAATCTTGATTTTTTTTCATTGGTAGGCAGTTTCATGTCTGCAATATGCAGATTTTTTTAATAGAATGGGAAATCTTGAAAAAAAAACCCAAACAAAACAGAAAGTAAAAAACAGAGAGATAAAGAATATAAGAAAGCTTGGTGCTGTAAAATAAAGTGGTTTTTGAGGTAATCATGCTCCCTGTAGTAAAATAAAAGCTACAATTCTTTACCCCTGACAAGCTGAAAGACACATTTTTTTTGTATGATTCAATTTTCTCTTTTATCATTCTTCTTTCAAAAGGAGCCACACTAAAAAATAAAAGTTGCACAGAAAAAAAAAAAAAAAGACTTGGATATAAATAAAGATGAGGTACAACAGATCTGGGACACATTAACTTCCAAATGCATAAAAGAAAAAAACACAAAAAAAACCCAACTCAAAACATTTTATGTTAACATACCAACGAAAGGAAGTTCTAGACTATGATCTTTTTCAAGATGCTTCCTAAACCCTGCCTGGAGCTCAAATTAAGTCACATTGTGTACTCGCTTGGAATTTTTAAATCCAGGTAACTAAGAGGGCTTCAAGGCACTTTTTAAAGTATGTCTTTTTAATGCAAATTTAGAAATAGAAGGCATTACTTTTCCAAGACAAGAAAAATTTTCTAAGGAGAGGAAAGTTTTACTGCTCAAAAAATTACTTATTAACCCTCCTACAGGAATCAAAGATGGTAAGTAGGTGTAGTAAGAAATTCTGCTGTTTTTGTCTATTCACTTGAGATTATTTGGGTATATAGCTGCAAAGCCATTTTATTAATCTACCCTGGGTATGATGTACATGACAGACAATTCTTAGAACAGGAGCTACGTGCAGCTATGCTGGTGGATCTCTGCCATCGTCAGAGAGAGGCTATTTCTGGTTCTTGCTGCTTTTGCCACTTCTTTCACTGAACATCCCCTGCAGCATTCACACACACGCTTCACACCTTCCAGACACACAGCCATAGCCACACACAGATACAGATGTAGGGAATTACAGCCCACTAATTCATTGCCAATGCCCAACCCATTCTGCCTGGAAAAGTCATTACTACATATGGAAGGCTCAACCAGATTGAGCAGGAGGTGATTTATTAGTTCCATGTTTAAATTTAATCATCATAATCTAGGAAAGAAATATTGTCATTCTTTTCAACAGGGTTACTCTGGATATCTCTGAAAACAAATTTAGCTTTGCAATATACCTACCTGCAGAGAAACTCCTATTGTCACTTCTGAAAGTACAGAGACTGGCATCTTGAACTCTGGCAGAATTTCTTTTGTCATAGAATATTCAGCAACTGTAATTATTTATTGCTGGACACATTACTCCTGCACTCTCCATGGATTGTACAAACAATATAGGGGTTTTTTAATGCACCAGTGGTTCAGGTGACATGAACTGAAGTCAGATGAAGTTTAGTTTATTGTTAAAAAATATCCAGAATACTCCCTGGGCTTTTTCTGAAATTTAGTGCACCGGCTAGAAAGACAGGTCAGCTGCTTGATATTTCAGAAAACCTCAGAAATAAATTCTGCAGAGCTTTCTGCCAGTCTTCTTAGTTTTGAAGACTATAGAAACTTGAATGGTTGATATTTTTGAGCAAATGGAGACAGGTCAGCTCATTGAAGCCTTTCCAAGTAAGTTAAATGCAGCCTTCAAAAACATTCAGGCAAAGTCAGGGTTGTAGACAGACCACAAAGCCATCCTCAGACTAATGTAATGGGGCCCACATTACATGGTGCAGGAGCATGTCTCCTCCACCAGTAAAAGAAGGAAAGACAGGGAAACAGCCAAGCTCTCAGAGCTCTCAGAGCCCACCTCTGGTAAATCTCTTGCCCCAGACACATCTGTTAAATTTTGATCACAACTTCCACCTTCCTCTACCACGTATTTGTATTTTCCAGTAACCTAGCTGAAATTAACCAATCACTGTGAAAATGTTTCCCACCCTTTACCTGGAGGAAAAGCAGGAAATGCATTAGTGCCAGCCACTGAGACAGTGATTTTTTGTCCATGTTACTCCAAAGGCTGCTATCATCCAACCCCTCGACAAGCCTTTCTGCTTTACCCCATGCCCCTAACTGCACCCACAAGGCTCTGGAGGGTCCCCAGGATGGCTTTCAACAATGCCCAAAGAGCTCAGCTGGGTTCAGCATCGCTCATCTTCTACTCCCTTTGACCTGAGTGTCCTCCTGCCCTTTCTGCACTGCGACCCTAGCTTCACGTGTTGTCCCATGATGACTGCTTATGATGGATGGAGGCAGGTGAAGGAAGTCCAGACACCAAAGGAAAGAAAACAGATGAAAAAGCCTTCTCTTTAATCTATTTCAGTAAAAATTTTAACGGCCAAATGCATCTTCTCTTTCCTGAAGTGATAATCCTGTCCTCCTTCCTGTATGACCTGGCTGTAACCCTGGGAGGAGGAAGTATTTTATTTCTAGCCCTGTTGTTTTAAATGTATCTCAGCTTTTAGGCTGTCATCTGAGGCCACCTGAGATCATATTTTTCACCTGCCTGCCTGCTCACTGGTCTCCAGTCACCTGGCAAGAGCAGCTGGGGATGGGGCAGTCACAGTGGCAGTCCAGAACGAAGAAGGGCTGACATGGGAGCACAAGCCAGGCTTAATTGTTTCACACCATTTCCCCAGTGCCCGTGCTGACAGACAGACAGATAGACAGACAGACAGACAGACAGCCTCACCAGTGCCAACGGAACCCTGAGCAGCCCCAGCACCATGGGCATGCGGCTGGGGGAGTGCCAGTGCTCTGCAGCTCCTACCTGTTGCCTTAGAAACAAACAAAGAGACATGGGCCTGTGTTCTTCCTTTCCTTTCCTTTCCTTTCCTTTCCTTTCCTTTCCTTTCCTTTCCTTTCCTTTCCTTTCCTTTCCTTTCCTTTCC
>VZUI01054828.1:0-17963 GCA_013401135.1 Cettia cetti | reverse complement strand
AAAAGAAAAGAAAAGAAAAGAAAAGAAAAGAAAAGAAAAGAAAAGAAAAGAAAAGAAAAGAAAAGAAAAGAAAAGAAATTATTTCTGAAGTAGAGAGGTTTCTGAACAGATGAATTTCTGGGACAGCAAAGAGGATCAGAAGAGGAGATAATGAGCCAAAAGGAGACAATTTCCAAATTCCCAGGGGGGCTTTGGTGATCACACACTCCTAAAAAACAGCTTCTGTTTGGATGGAATTTTTTTCAGAAAAGCAGAAACAGCCCCTGATGGAGGGAATTGATGAATTCCCCAGCTGGAATTCCCCAACCAATGCATCCTGCTCAATGCCCAACCCCGAGCTGCTCTTTATTTATAAGAGAATGAAAAGGATCAGGTCTATTTTTAACTTCCTGGAAAGTTTAAAAATATAGAATAATGCATTAAGCAGCAGGTTTTGAAAATGAGCCCGAGGGTGTGAAGGCGGGGAAGTCCTGGGGCTTCACCAACACCACAAGGAGGAAAATTTAGGACAATATGTGAGGAAGCCAAAAAAAAAACCCCAAAAAACTGAGGGAAAAGTGGTGAGAAATCAATAATACAGGTAATATTTCTGAGCAGGAATAGATTCAAGGAATGGCCTGGAGCTGAATCCCCCTCTCAGCTCAAGAAGTTTTAGAAGGAAACAAATTCCACAGAACATTTCTCCTGTGATGGAAACACTTCCACACACATTGGATTTCAAGGTCTCCCTAGTCCAGGCCTGCACCTTTCAGAATCTGCACTTTCACTTTAGGAGTTTTTCCATCCTGTTTTCCATCCTATCCCAATTTTTTTCACTCGTTTTCCCCTCACATTTGTGCCCTTGTGCCTTTCACTCTTCGGAGTTTGAGACAGGCTCTGCATTAATGGATTCCACAGCAAATCCTGGGATGAGGGGACAGCGATGGCAGCAGAAGCTTCTGGAAAGCTGGAGTGAGGAGCTCTGGGGACTGGGACAGAGCCTGGGTCCCCTCTCCTCTGCCCCTGCCACCACTTTGTCACTGCCACCCTGAGCAGGGGGACAGGGGGTGACATCAGAGGCCATCACCAGGGGGTCCCCAGGGTGGCTGGGTGGGTTTTTGAAGGCCCTGTGGATGGTGACAGGTGAGAGTGGCACTTGGGGACACTGCTGGCTGGCCCTAGTGCCAGGTTCAGTGCTGGGTTTGGCGGTCCCAAGGTCTTTTCCAACCCAAACAATTCCCTGGCTCCTCTCAGCCCAACCAAGGGATCTCTCCCTTCCTCAGGGAACACCAGCACCTACACAGAGACAACTTCTCCCCAAATTATTTTGGGTCTTTCAAAGTTTCAGATAAACCCTCAGGTTTAGGGTGGTTCATAAAGTTAAAATTCAAGAATAAAGTTGTTAAAATTCTGCCTCTCCAAGATAATTTTTCTCCTTTTCTTTTTATTTCTCTCTCTCCACAATAGGAATCATTTTCCTCTAAGCCAAGAAAAGATGATGATGATGAAACAACTCATTACACATGAAGTGAAGGACAGGGAGAGGCCCAGAACCACCACAGGGCCTGGCACAGAACCCACAGAGAAAAATGCTAAATAAGCATCACTTCCACTTGGATGGAAAGGTTTCTCTAAAACAAATTAATCTGAAATTCTGTCCAGAAAAAGGAGAAGTAATTCATTTAAATTCAACTGACAGCCAATGAAAGAGGGGAGGGTTTAAAAGTGTTCTATTGTGTAAAATTATATCCACACACAAACCGTGACCCACCTGAATTTTAAAAACAAGCTGATTTTTATCACAGAATGATCAGGGGTAGGAAGGACTTTAAAAATCCGTGTTTCTCCAAATATGAATTCCCTAAACCCTGGATTGGCAGCACTCTGAACCCAAACCCAAGTGACACAACACCAGCAGCACCCTGGGGAGGGACAGCAGAACACGGGCAGGAAAGAGGAATTTTCCAACAGGAAAATCAGCTCCTACCCCCATCAGGAGCTGCAGCAGGAGGAGGAATTCCCAGTGGATCCATCCCAAACCTGTGCTGCTGCTGGGCTCCATCCTCCCACAGCCAAAATATGCCTTCCCCCATTTGGAAAAAGGGACAAATTCACCTCGTGGCAAATGAAACAAAGGGCCCAGTGCTAATTAGAGCAATTAGAAATTCAATTTTAAACCCCACAGGTGGCTGCTGGATCCTGGGGTTTTTTGCACTGAAGGATGGGGAATGATACCCTGCACAAATATAAAGTGAATTTAGCTGCTGAAAGTCTGGCTTTTATTGGCATTCCTCCCTCTCTGCCCTGGCTTCCTCTCCCCCTTACATTTGAAGCAGCAGCTCCTTTATTTCTGTCCATATTGGTACCTTATGCTCACTGGAAATACAGCAGACTCAACTTCAGGCTTCCCAGATCTTCCCCCCCAAGATTTTTAAGGAGAAAAGGTCAGAGTATTCCAGTGAACTGACGCACTCTGTCTAATTTATACAGCAAGAAGCTTAAAATTGTGCGTCATTTGACCATTTTCCATTTGTTCATGCTGAGATTAAGAGATGGGCTTATTGTTGAGCTGATAGTTGAAATTACAACTAAGAGGGGGAAAAAAAAGGGTTAGAGGGGATCAGTAGCTGCAGCTGGGCTGGGATTTACAGCTGCCCAGTCATGGCAGTGGAAATTAGAAAACTTGAAAAAAGCAGTTTGGGAGGGAGGGGGAGGAGCTGATGAGTAATTAACCATTTCAAAGGTGGATGTTTCCAAATAAAACACGGGAGCCCGGGAGCTCCAAGAGCTCGTTGAATTGCCAAAAAAGCGTCTGTGACCAGGGAGGGGGGAGGTGAAAAACCCAGCAGCAACCTCAGGAATCAGCTGGAATAAAGGATTTTATTGAGGACTCAGCACATCTTGCACCAATCCCTGACTGCTCTGCACCTCTCACAGCGCAGGAGTTCCACCCCACCAAAGCTCCCTTTCCTCAGGTGCCTCTCCAGCGTTTTTTCCCCCAATAAATTGGATGTTTTCACCACACAAATCACGAATGTCACATTGAACATTCCCGAATTTCACACTGAATATTCCCGAATTTCACAGCAGGGCAGGCAAGTCCCGTTTGTTCACCATTTATCCCAGGAGGTTTTTGGGGTGTTCCCTACTCCACCAAACCCTGAGCTGACAAATCCAGCTGGGTTTTGATGGAACCACGGGAATTTCCACAGGAAATGGTTCAGCTCCGCTTTTAAAAATCAAAATTTTTAAAAATCAAAATCCAGTTTGTTTTTTTTTTAAACCTGGACCAGCAAATATCAGTTTTTTTCAAACCAGAAAATCCATGAGGATCCCCACAGCTCTGATTCCTTCTCGTGTTCTATCCTGTGTATTCCATGAACCCCAAATTGATTTATCCCCAATAAATCCGTGTTTACAGGGAAGGGGAGCAGCCTTGCTGAGGTTTTCTTGGAAGCACTGCTGCTCTCTATAGGATTTTCCATTTTCATCTGGGATATTTTCACGGGGCTGCAGACGGATGGCTTTTCTAGGAAGGTGAAAAAAGAACATTGCCATCCCAATAATGCATTTCCATCTGTGGCCAAGCCCTAATACCCCAAGATTCTGCTCAGACTAAATTTATGGATTTTTCACCACCAGGCAGCCTCCTTCCCCGGTGGAAAAACCCAAGAAATTCACGTTCTGACTTTGCAAACACTCAAAAAAGGTGAAAACACACAAAGTTCTTGTGCCAGGGCAGTTATTTTGCTGTTTTAGGGGAAGATTTATGGTGAAATATCTATTAACAGACTTTATAACTCTGAAAAATACATGACATTTTCCAGAGCTGTATCATTCCTGAGTGGAAGTACCAGAAAAATAGGAAAATGTGGCTGCAGGAGGGAGCAGAGCAGCCACTCAAACACCAGGGAGTGAAACCAGGTCCCCTCAGCAGGAGGCTGCCAAAACAAGAGCCACGAGGCCAAGCTGAAAAAGCAAATAAATTAAATATTGTTTCAAAATCCATCAGGAAAGAGTCTGTCTGTGGTTCCACCTCCTGCTCTTGGAGTTTTGTGGGAGCAGCCAGGATTTTCTCCTTTTTCTTCACCAGCTCTCCCTCAGCTCTGGTTTTCCAGGCTGCAAATTTTCTAGGAACCACCTGGATCAAGGCAGATGATAGAAAAGAATAATTTTTTTCTGCTCTAATGCAAAAATATTTTTATTGAAGTATAAAAATATTTTACAGTATTTAAAATATAATATTTTAATGAGATAATAGCATATTTTAATGAGATAATAAAATATTTTCATGAGTTAATAAAAGATCTGGTGTTGTTTGGCTCCACCCGTGACACTTTGACAGAGGTGAGACAGGAATGCCAGAAATTTAGGGAATCCCTGGGTTTATATGAATGAAATT
This sequence comes from Cettia cetti, assembly GCA_013401135.1. NCBI lineage: Eukaryota > Metazoa > Chordata > Aves > Passeriformes > Sylviidae > Cettia > Cettia cetti. The sequence continues at coordinate 13,582 of VZUI01054828.1, read as the reverse complement.
TAAATTAGGATTAAAATGGGGATCTTCAGGAGGCAGTGCCCCAACCTGGCTGTGAGATCTGAGCATGACATCACAAAGGAATGGGATTTTGTTCTCAATCCCAATGCAAAGGAATGGGATTTCATCCTGGATCCCAGTCCAGAGGAATGGGGTTTAATCCACAATCCCAATGCAAAGGAATGGGATTTCATCCTGGATCCCAATCCAGAGGAATGGGATTTCACTCTGAATCCCAATGCAAAGAATGGGATTTCATTTTGAATCCCAGTCCAGAGGAATGGGATTCATCCTCAATCCCAATCCAAAGGAATCAGATTTCACTCTGAATCCCAGTCCAAAGGAATGGGATTTCATCCTCAAACCCAATGCAGAGGAATGGGATTTCACTCTGGATCCCAGTGCAAAGGAACAGGATTTCATTCCAGATTCCAATCCAAAGGAACACACCCACAAACATCTGATAATCTCCCAATCACCAAGACATGGAGGGAATTTGATCCCAATTTGAAGTGGCGCTATGAGACAGGCACAAATTGTTATTGCATAATGGAATTATGAATTATAATAAATGAAAAAATTATCTCAGGGACCGTTTTTCCTCCTGGAGCCCTCCCAGTGCTGACAGAACAAGGAGTTGAATCCAGGTGGCTCCAGCATCTTCAGGGTTGGATCCCCTGGATTCCAGCTCAAAAACCTGGTGGGACCTCTCCTGAAAGCCACACGTGGAGCAATTTTATTTCTCCTCCAAATGCACAGGTGGAACAATGAGAAAATGAGGCAACACAAAAGGAGGATAAAAATTAAGAAAATGAGGCTGCAGCAGCTCATTGACCAGCAGCAGAGATAAGCCTGGATCTGTTCAAAGCTGCTTTTTCCAGCCTGGAGAACCCAGCAGCATCTCTGTCCTCGTGTTTATTCCCATCACCAGGCTAATTTCCAAACCTTCTGTCAGATAAAAAAAAAACTTCCAGGGAGCTTAAGAGGAAAATGCATTTATAGCCCTGGCTGCACGAAGGCAGAGCAGATAAAGTTCAGTGCCTCAGCCTGTGGAGGGCTCAGATGAAATTCTGACATGAAACACACCGTGCCAATTTTCCAGCTCCAGCAAACGTATTAAATGTCATTGTCTTTCTAAGAAGAAAGGATCTATTCTATTTTCTTTTTTTTTATTGACTGAGGGAGATTAAAGGTAATCTCCCTAAATCCTCAATCACCCCACAGGATACATTTTTTTGGACGTGGTTGTGTCATTCAGAACATCATGGGGAGGACTTGGGTGATCCCTCCCTGCTTCTCTTTGTCCCTTCAAACCTCCCCTAAATCCCAATCCTCTGCTTCTGCCACCCAGTTTAAACCTGGCCTTCAACCCAGGCTGGCCACAGCCCTCAAATTTTACTTTAAAACACTTCAGAAAGGCCAAATGCAAGGGGGTTTCCTTCCTTCTTGGGCTGCTGGACAAAAAGCCAAGTTCAGCTTTGCCAAGATGGATTCACTTCCCTGCTCCCCTCTGCTCTTTCCCATCTCCTGTTATTTTAAAAAATAAATTACTCAAAATCAAACCCAGCCCCCAAACAAACAGGTGGGGGGAAAGAAAAAAAAACAACTACCCACTTAAAAAAACACCCCAAAAAACTAAAGAAAAGCACTTTGGCTTCATGAAATCAGTTTTTTTTATCTGAAGATAAAACTTGCTGGAAATGCCTGGGTCAGGTGGCAGCACGGGGAATTCCGGGGGGAATTCACTGCCTGTGTGCTCATCTGTCCAAAAGGAGGTGGCAGCAGTGGGGTTTGTGCCAAATAAAGATTATTTCGGGCCTGGAGTTGCTGGGGACAAGTCCCAAAGCACAGCAGAGCCCTGCTGAGAGCACGGATTATCCCAAGGAACAGAGGCCAGTTGCTCCCATGTCTCTTTTTCCCTGTCCCAGGAGCACCCCTGGGGATTCCTCTGGAATTTGGGAGCCAGAAATCTGCCAGAGATCTCCAGTTCCCATAAAACTTCATTTTCTGTTCCCTCCTGCTCTGCTGGCTTTGGGTTTGGGTGGTTGCTGAGAGCAGCAGTGAAATGGGAGCTTGAGAAGAGATTTCCAGCTCCAGAGGGACATTCCCACCTGGCCAGAGGCACCTGTTGCAGGGATTTGGGGAGGGTGACAAAGCTTCACCCCAGAACGGTCACCTGCCCTCGGCGCATCACGGATTTAAAGGCTCAGGAGGGATTTAGGAGAAGTCCAGGCCAGGCTCAGCCTCTGCCAGGTTGAATCTGCCACAAAATTAAACCAAAAGGCCCCACAAAACCAGAGTGTGCATAGCAACAACAAAAACGGCAGAAAATTACAATATAAGGGGAAAAAAACCACTCCAAGGCAGGGTCTGAACCCCTCAGACCAAAGTCTTGGCCTTTTCCACCAGTTTTTCTTTGGAGAGAAATCTCAGCATTTATTTCCAAGCTCTGCTAAAAAGGCTGCTCTAAAATTGACCAGGAGGGAGAAATTCTGGTGGAAAATGATTTATTTTCCCCAGAATTTTCTCATTTAAAGGGATTCAATCCCGTCAATCTGTGCCATCCATCAGGGCACCATTATTCCCTATAATTTTTTTTTAATAAAATAGCAAAATTTGGATGCACAAATCACATTAAAAGCAAAGGTTTCCAAGCAGAAAGGCCACATTTTGCCCTCCCACCTTGACCATGAAAAGTCATTCCTGGAAGTTTCAAGTGAAATTTGAATTCCTGAACTCAGCTTTGAATTTTTCCCCATGTTCCTCTTTGGACAGGTGGGATGTTCACCTGAGTGAGCATGGCACAATTACTCCTGGGTTCTAATTAATGGAATTAAAGACTCCAAGGCTCCTAGAGCAGTGATAATGCCACGGTTTGGGACCCAGGCAATTCCCTCAACAAAAATCACCCAGACCCAGCTCAGATAATTTCACCCAGCACGCTACAAAGTCATTTTTGATGATATAATTGGAAATGATGTTTAATTGGAGGCTGGTTCTGCAATTACCATTAAAGCCAAATGTCCCTTTTGCTTTCTGAGCCTTTTGCTAATGGTGTTCCCTTGCACTCCTGGCTTTTTATCAGCTGGATTTTTATGAGGCTCCCAGGGCCCAATTTGATGTTCCCAGGTATTTCAAACAGAACACACTGTTCATTGTTCAAAAGTAATATTATTAGAAATAGGCTAGAAAACACTCTGTTACCTTTTTTTTTCCTTTTTTTTTTTTTGAGGCTTCAAATTCTCTGAATCTGATATTATTCAACAACTATTAAAACTTTAAAAGACAAAAGACATTTAAGGGGAAATTGGTTTTAGATTCCAAGGTAGTTTAGGCTCTAAAATTCAGCATTCTCTGCTCTGACCCATCCCTGTGTCCCATCAAAACCCAGCCACAGCTTCGTGCCACCCCCAGGAGGGGCAGGGGGAAGGAAATCCCTGCAGATTTGGGGGAATCCTCAAATATCCTGAGCTGGGAGGGACCCACAAGGAACATCAAGGTCCAATTCATGCACAGGACATCCCCCAAATCCCACCAGCTGTTGTAAAAGAGGCCTCACCTCGCTGAAATTCATAATTCTTAACGTTTTTGATACCAGTAATTGCTGCCAGCCTGGAGGGAAAGAATTCTCCTCTCTGTATTTCAGCTGCAGACTGGCAGTGGAAGGTGGCAGCTGGGAAAAGTCACTTTATTTTCCATATTTCCCATCCCAGCCCTGGCATTGAGGGTGGACAAAGGTGAGATCTCTCTCCTTGCATTGGAGCCTTTGCTTTTCTCAAACAGGGAACTGGTTTTCCCACCAGAGGAACACAGGGAGAGGGGAAGGAGGAAAATCCCCTCAGATCTGCACTGGCAGGTCTTTGATTGCTGCAAATTTCCCTTTATCCATCATCTCCTGGTGCTCAGCCCTGCATCTCTGCTCAAACCCACGGGGGCTGACAGAGGAATCATCACCAGGAGAATTCCTTTGTCTCCAAAATTAAATCCAAAACAATTCCTGCATTTCCTGCTCCACCCGTGGATTCCAGGCCTGAGGTTTTCACAGCCCACCTGAGCTGGTGCCTCGTGGCTTTTCCACTCTCCAAACTCTACACTTCCAGCTTGGATTTCTTGCTTCTTCCCAATATTTGCCCTCACAGATTATTTCAGCATCAAGGGGCTCTGTCCAGGTGGGTGCAGCAGGGATTTGCTTTTGGCTCCTGCTGGAGGAAACCCAGAACTGAAAAGCAAAATAAAAATAAAAATCCTTAATGCCCAATACACCTGAATTTTGCTGCAGTTTCTGCCTTGCTAATGCTTTTTGCCTTTTGCTGTTGGAGAGGAAATGTGGATTATTGGGGGAAGAAAAGAAAACAAGGAAAAGGAGCAAAATTCCTGCCTTGTGTCTGTTGTTCCTGGGGCTGCCTATGGGCTTGGTCAGCATTGCAGCAGCACTGCCTTGAGGAGTCCAGAGTGGGGGGAATAATGACTCCACTAATTAAAATAATCCTAATTCCCCTCCTCAAGCATGGCCCCATGACTCAGGTCCTGTGCAGAGCCAGAATTTTTGGACATTTCAGGATTAATGTTGAAAAAGATGCCAAAAGTTTGGATCCTGCTCGGTGCTGAACTGAAATCTCTGCAAAAAATAAAAGCTGTTTTAGAAGATCCATGGCTGCATTCCTATTTATCTTTCTTTTTTATTAAAAAATCCAACTAATAAAATAAAAGGCAGCTCTAAGAGACTTTAAGCAGAGGAGAGGAAGCAGAATTCAGCCAGGGCTGCCCAAACTGATGAGATCTTTGGAAGAGAATCCCAGATGTCAGCAAAAACTCTTTTGCTCGGTCCAAGTGAGAAAGCAATTTTTCCTTTTTTTTATTTATTTTTCTTGGAATCAAAACAAGCCAAGGATGACAAGATTGTGTAGAGGAGACAGAAAACACAACAGAAAAAGGAGACAAAAATAAGATTGGGAGGATGAGGGGAAAAAGGTGGCAGCAGATAAGGAACTGAAAGAATTAGCTTGGGAAAACAGGAGCTGGGCTAAAGCTCCGTGTGCTGGAATAATCAGGGTGAAAACTGGGGATAATCAGGGAAAGGTGAACTCTGATAAATGTTTTGGGGTTTGTTCCATCTCCCCTGTTGGCCACTCACGTGGGCACTTCTGTAAGGAGATCCCAGGCAGCAAATTCCAGCTGGGATCCGACCCACAGGGGCTCGTGGAAAAAGCTGGGGTGAATTCCCAGGTTTCTCCGGGTGAATTCCACACTCCTGAGGGGATTTTCCCCAGGAAAAAATTTGAATTTTTGAGTTTCCTCTTCTCGCAGGTGTGGAAGCAGCCAGCAGCAGCTGCAGAGAAATCCACGCTGGAGGGGCAGGAGGATTTTCCAGCCCCAAATCCCACCCCAGCTTTGGGAACAGCAAGGAATTATTTTATGGCAAAACCACCTCAGGAAACGCCCTCATCCCTCATTGCAGAGTTTCCTGGGGAGTTTCCAGGTCCCAGGTGGAATATTTGCATTCCTGTGGAAGAATATCCCAATTTAACTGCTGAGGATATCCCAAATTAACTGCTGCACTAATCCCAATCCCATTTCTGCACCCTGCACTGCTTTAAAACCTCACAAACCCCAGTCTCTGGAGACACTCAGTGAAAATTCAGTGAGGGGCAGTAACAGCAAAGCAGAGAGAGTGAAAATTTTAATATTTTTTCACAGGAGAAGGGTTCATATTAAAAAAAAAAATAGGAAACCATTTGCAAAGGAACATCCAGCCCTTCCTCCTGTTTGGACTCATCATGACTGCTCAAAATTCTAATTTTCCATTTTGTCTTTCATGGATTTTAGTCTGGTACCAGTTAGGGAAGAAGCTTTAAGAAAACACATCCAAACCGTGGCAAAAAATTAATTTTACCCTTCAAAAGCAGCACCAATCCTCCACAGCAGTCAGCTGGCCACAAGGCTACTAATAAATTAATAATTATAAACCCCAGGAAAATAATAATAATTATAATAATTATAGAATTATTATAGAATAATTAGAAACCCCATTTTTCTACATAATATATAATACATAATGTATAATCTATGATGTATAATGTGTAATATGTAATAGAATATATAATAGAATAAATATAACATTATATACAATATTTAATATAGAATATACTGTATTATATATTTATACAATATTTAATGTAAACTATATACAATATAGAATATACAATATGTTACATATTACATATTACATATTATATATTATACATTATATATTATACATTGTATATTATATATTGTATATTATATATTGTATATTATATATTGTATAATGTACAATTTATAATGTATAATATATAGTAGATAATATATAGTAGATTATAGATTATAGATAATATATTTATAAATAAAATTATATACGTTCTAAAATATATTTATAAAGTAAAATATTTATTTTATAAATAAATATAGCAAGAAATCTAATAATAAATGAACAAATGGATCAGTAAATTGCTTTTTGGAAGTCAGTCCCGGGTTCATTCACTGGAAAAATGAAAAATTTGAGAATCAACAAGCAGCTGTTGGTATCAGAAGGAAAAAACAAGGAACTGAAAATGCCAAAAGGACCCAGACGAGCTCATTTTTACCACTCTGAACCAAGTTCTGTTTTCTCCCTGGCAGAGCAATAAACCCCAATAAATGGGATTTATTTTTATCCCAATGCCGCCGATGCGAAGCTCCCAGCAGAGCCCAGGGCAGGCTCCACGCTCCCATCAATATTTGATGGAGCAGGAATTGCTGCCTCACCCAGGGGAGGCTTGGATGCCACCGAGGCAGAGCTGGGCACAGCAGTTCCTGCAGCTCACTCCATCCCAGAGCTTCACAGATTGCTCCTTGGAGTTGGGCTTCCATTAATTAAACACCCAAAAAAAGGGTTCTGAGACTTTCCCTCTTTCCTGCCAGGTGGGGGATTGGAGCAGCTGGAAAGGCAGGAAGAGGAAATTTTATATTTTACCTCAATATCACTGCTAAATCAGTGATAATTATATCAACCGCTCTCCAACAGAATCATCTTGTGCAGCTGCTGCTCAGCCAGTCCTCTTTAGTCATTACTCAAATTGTGATTTCTTTTTTATTATTATTTTAATGATTTGTTAGTTATTTTTATTCTTTAATTTTTAGGGGTTTTCCCCTTAATTTTGGCTCTTGCCTGCAGGTGACCTCAGCCTTTTGGGAGGGCTGTGATAGAACAAATCCCTCTCCTGCTTCCACAAAGGATTTTCCTGCTCACCTGAGGCAGGAGTGGAGGAATTCACCTTCTTCTCTGTGCTTAAAGTCTTTTAAAGCTTTCAATTTTTTTATTATTTTTTTAGTTGGAATAGCTTTCATTAGTTGCTTCTTTTTTTTTTTTTTTTTTTTTTTTTTTTTTTTTTTTTTTTTTTTTTTTTTTTTATGAAAGCATCTTTTGCTTCCTGAAATGTTTTTCCTCAACTGGAAAATGTGGTTTGGGAATTTCCAGCTGGTGCAGAATTGCCTCAATTCCCACCAAGCTGCTTCCCTGCAACAGCACCCAAGGACACAATGAGGGGGATTTTATGATATTTTATATTCTTTTTATTTATTTATTTGTCCCATTTCTCCCCTTCCTGTGGACAGAGGAGCTGTCCCAATGTGCAGATTTTGGGAATGGGAATTTTCAGTTGGCAGAATTTTATAGGAATGGGGATTTTCAGTTGGGAATGGGAATTTTTAGTTAGGAATGGGAATTTTCAGCTGGCAGAATTTTATAGGACTGGGAATTTTTAGCTGGGAATGGGGATTTTCAGTTGGGAATGGGGATGTTCAGCTGAGAATAGGAATTTTCAGTTGGCAGAATGTTACAGGAATGGGAATTTTCAGTTGGGAATGGGAATTTTCAGTTGGGAATGGGAATTTTCGGCTGGGAATGGGAATTTTCTGCTGGCAGAATTTTATAGGAATGGGGATGTTCAGCTGGCAGCTGTTATAGGACAGGACTGTGGCTGCCTCTGCCCCAGCCTCAGGTTTGGAAAATCTGACAAAACTCTCCATCCTCCTCCCTCCCTGAGCGATTCATTCCCAGATCCAGAGGTGGTCCCACCCCTCCTGAGCTTTGCAAACCCTTCCTGAGCTGCAGGAGCCCTCATTTTCCCTCACAGCCTAAAGAAATAATTCTCAGGTTGAAAATGTGCCTGGGTCTGTCTCCAGTTATCCAAAGGAAACATTGGGGGATCTCTTGGTAATAAAAACCTGATTTTAGGGATCTCTCAGCACCTAAAAGAGAGGGATTTGTTCCCTGGAGGCTCCACAGAACCTAAATCAGCCAAAGAGTTTTTGGGGAGCAAATTGTCCAGGATGGGATTGTCCTGTCCCCATTCCAGGAAGGGACTCCCCCAAACATTCCCAAATATCCCAGGGAAAGGCAGGATGCTGGGCTGGGCACAATCACCTCTGAAATCTGCTTTTGTCATCAGCTCTCACCTAGGCTGGGAAAAGGCTCAGAGAATCACCCGGGCAGGAATTTCCTGGAGTTTGATCCCTTCCAGCACGGGGTGATTCAGCTCCTGGTGCGTGAGGAGAAGCCTCAGGTGGGGGATGGAGGGGCCTGGATGGTCCCAAATCCAGGAAATTCCGAGCTGGTTTTAATGAAACCACTGAGGAACAGCGTCACACGGGGGCTGAATCACCAATTAGTGCTGATGGCAATATTCCTGAATCAATGATCCCACAGAAATCATAATTAGTCCCAATCAGGATGAAACTGCAGCTCCAAACATAGCCCAGGTGAAGTTCAACAGTTTCAAACCCCCCCCAAAAAAGGGGAAAAAAACCCCAGGAAAATGGGACTAAGGGAATGTTTTATTTGTGGATGCTTCCAGCTCCCGAAACATTTTCACAGGAATTCCCGGAGCAATTAGTACTGATAGAAATATTCCTGAATCAATGATCCCACAGAAATCATAATTAGTCCTAGTCAGACTGAAACTGCAGCTCCAAACATAGCCCAGGTGAAATTCAATAGTTTCAAACACAAAAAAAGGGAAAAAACCCCAGGAAAATGGGATTGAGGGAACTGAACATTGTGCAGGGCCGTGATGCTCCCAGCTCCCAAAGCCTTTGGAGTTCCCACAGGAATTCAAGGAGCAATTAGTACTGATAGCAATATTCCTGAATCAATGATCCCACAGAAATCATAATTAGTCCTAATCAGACTGAAACTGCAGCTCCAAACGTAGCCCAGGTGAAGTTCAACAGTTTCAAACACACACACACACAAAAAAAAACAAAAAACAAAAAACAAAAAAAAAACAAAAAAAAACCACAAACCAGGAAAATGGGATTGAGGGAATGTTTTATTTGTGGAGGGCTCTGATGCTCCCAGCTCCCAAAACATTTTCACAGGAATTCACGGAGCAATTAGTGCTGATGGCAATATTCCTACATCAAAAAATCACACAGAAATCATCTTTACCTGAAACTGCAGCTCCAAACATAGCCCAGGTGAAGTTCAACAGTTTCAAACACAAAAATAAGGGAAAAAAACCAGGAAAATGGGATTGAGGGAATGTTTTATTTGGGGAGGGCTCTGATGCTCCCAGCTCCCAAAACCTTTGGAGTTCCCACAGGAATTTGCGGAGCAATTAGTGCTGCTAGCAATATTCCTAAATCCATAAATCCTCTAAAAAATCATCTTTAGCCCCAATCAGTCTGAAACTGCAGCTCCAGACACCTCCCAGGTCTCACCCTGAAGTTCAGCAACCCCAGTTTTAACCACAAAAGGATGGAAAAAAATGGGAAGTGGGATCCAGGAGCTGTTTTATTTGTGTAAGGCTCTTTTTGCTGAGACAAAATCCTTGGAAAGCTCAAACAGCTGAATTCCTCTTCCCTGCCTCTGGATTTCAGTATTTTTAAGCTACTGACAATGGACAAAGGAGGGGTCAGGCTCTATAATTGAAGTTATTTCAAACAATCAAGCATCTGGAGGGATGGAGACTTCCCTCATCTTCTTGCATTAAAATTCAAAGGAAAACTACAAAATTCCACTTAATTGCCATTAAGTGCATGAATCAATCCACGGAGGGGAATTCAGCACACTCTGATGGAAATTTGCTTTATTCCCCTCCAGTCCCAGCTTGCACTTTCACCCTCCAGAGAGCCAGAGGGGCTGGGAGTGATGGAGTTTCCTGCCAATCAACCCCAGGAAATGCAGGAATCCCAGCCTGGAGCTCCACTCTGGATTCCCAGCACAGAGCAGATGGCAAAGCCACCCCTGGTGACAAACAAGGGCCACTCCTGCTGCACCTTGCTCAGGAAAAGCAAATTACAGCTTTAATGAGAGGAACTGGGCTGGCAATCTGTGCTCCTGATTTGTGTGACCTCCAAGGGAATTATTCCAGAGCTGGGGAAAACCTTGAGCAAAGCCATTCATGTGTTCAGGTGAAAACAAACACAGCCAGAGAACGACAGAAAAGCTGAAAAGGGACTTCCAGAAGTGATTCTCTTCTGGTTTTTATGGGAAAGGGAGGCCAGATGAGAACAAATAATCAATTTCCAGAAAAATGGTTGGAGAATGGAAAGTTCCAGGTTTTCATCCAGGATAAAAGGGTGATGAACCCCATGGAATATCTAAATCAAAGTGAAACCTGAGAAACCCCCACACGGTGATTTGTCACCAGAAAAGTTCATCCCTTTGCTCTCATCCCATCCAAACCCAACCCCAGCTGTGGGAAAAGTTTGTCCCTGGTTTCCCTGCTCGAGGGGCTCCATCTACCCCCATTTTTATTCCAGGAAATCGATTTCAAGAGAGAAAAATCCATAAATGCCAATTTGTCACGTCAGGTGACTCACAGGATTCGCCTGAAAAGCTCCCACTCTGCTCATGCACGGGTCTGGTGGCTGGTTTGGGATTTATCAGCATCCTTTCTGTCCTTTCTGAGAGGAAAAGGGAAAATCTGCCTCTGGAATGATGGGAACAGCCAAGTGTGGCCTGGGATTATCAATAAAAGCCCTCATATGAGCAGCTTGGGATTTTGATTAAATTGAAGCAAGTAAAGGACCACTCCAGCTTTTAATTTTTTAAAAATAAATATTTTTTTAAAAATAATAATTCAAAAATATTAAATTAATTGGGCAGTCTCACTTGAGAATGATTTCATGGTATCTTTTGTGGGGAAAAGTGGCTCTGAACAGGTTCTGCTGTACCAAATCCTATAAAAAATGAGGAGTGCACATCCAGGCCTGGCAGGAGCCCTGAATCACATCACAAAATGTTCCTCTCATCCCCTGCTCCCAGCACAGGCTCTGGATCAGGGAATTGGGAATGCAGGTCAGGCATGGAGGCTCTCCCCACCTTCCCAATTTCCCCATCTCTTCCTAATTCTTTAAATTAAACAATCTGCTGTGCCTGGCTGGGCTGGCTCAGGGGCAAAGCTGTGTTTTCAGAGCCCATGGAAGAATAAAAACTTTCCCTGCACACAAAATTCCAATTTTGGGCTGCTCAGGATGATTTCCTGGGATTTTAATTCACTTGAGAGATGCAAGAAACCTGTTGCTATTTCCCTTCTGTAAACTCCCATGCAGAACTGGAATAAAGCTGAAAAGCAGGAAGAAAAATCTGCAAAAATAAAATAGGAGACAGAGAGAAATAGAGAGAAACAGAGAGAAATAAAGAGAAATGAAATGGAGAAAATAGAGAGAAATATAGAGGAATTAAGAGAAATGAAATAGAGAGAAATAGAGAGGAAAAAAGAGAAATGAAATAGAAATAGAGAGAAACAGAGGGAAATGAAATAGAAATAGAGAGAAATAGAAATGGGAAGGTTCTGCTTCTTTCTTTTCCCAAAGGGAAGGAAATTCTGGGATTGCCCTGGGCTAAATCCCAGCTCCCACACCTGAAAACTTCCTGGGCAAACTGTGACTGCCTTCAAATTTCTCTTTTCCAAGGAGCAGCCAGTGAAAGCAGCAGGAAAAGGCCCTGAAAGGAGCTGGAAATCGAAAGGAAGTTTAAATCCCTGCCAAAGGTTGATGTCCTTGGGCTGGCAGATGCAGAACAGCTGGTTCCTGACATCTGGGACTTCCAGAGATCCTGGGAGATCCTGGGACTTCCCATCTTCCTTTAGATGAAATCCTAGCCATTAAAAAATAAAATAAAAAAAAAGGTATTTCCCAGCACATTCTCCAATTCTGAGAAATCAAATCCTTTCCCAGCCTTGATTGTTCCTGTTCATTAACAAGCCTTGATTTTTCCAACGAGGAGCAATTCAAGGAATCAGGAAATGTAATTTGTTAAAATACAGCAAAAAAGCACCGAGGATCATGCCAGACTTCGCCACTGATCAGTACTCACAGATTTTTAGTTAAGCATTTAATTATTATTTATTAACCACTAAAAATATTCTGCTGCTCTGAGATTTTTCAAAAACAAAAAAGCTCCAGAAAACCAGCCTTAAATCAGGTTGAGGGGATTGATCCTGGAATTGCTTGGGAATAACCCCACCTGGCTGAGAAGGGCCAGCACTGATAGTGGCCAGGGCAAGGCAGAAATTTGCCAGTCCAGGATTTGAATCCCCAAGAGGAAAAGGAAAATTTATGGGAAATCCCAGTTTTGGAACTGCTCTGTCCAGGTTTTATCCCAAGAGCAAATCTATAACTTATGGCAGCATCTTCTCCTGCAGAGATCAGGTACCCTGGGTCAAAAAAAAGTTATTTACTGGGAGGGTGGGGAGGCCCTAGCACAGATTATCCTAAGAATCTGTGGCTGCCCCATCCCAAGGCCAGGTTGGATGGGTTTGGAACACCTTGGGGTACTGGAAGGTGTGGGGGTGGAATTGGATGAGCTTTAAAATCCTTCTATCCCAACCCATTCCACAATTCCAGTGCAGAAATGACCAAGGCACTAAGAAATCTAAATAATTCCCAGTGAAACCTCGACATCCAGGGAAAACAGAGCAGCATCCTGCATTTCAGAGTTCATTCTGCAACATCTCAGCTCGGGGTCATCACTGATGCCTTGGGAATGCTGAGCTGGAACAGAGGCTGCCCAGAGCAGAGAATAAAGCAGAGATTGATTGAAAGGCCTTCAGGGCACACCTGGGGCAGGACAAGAGCCTGGCCAGGGCTGCACCCAAGGGGGGCCCAAAATGGTCCCAAAATGGACAAAGGGTGCCCAGGCCTCAGCCTGGGATCAGTTTGGGTCCGTTTGCATTTTGGGGGTGAATTGTCCAATGGCAGCTGCAGGCTGTCAGGGCCCATCCTTCTTGTTCCTCCCTGCAGCCACCCTTGGTTGTGCTTTGGGGCTGAAAGTTGTCCTTGGTGTGCAGCAGGAGAAGGATTTGTTTTGTGTCCCTGCCGTGTGCAGAGCTGAGTGACCCTGCCTGTGAGCTCAGAGCTGCTCCCTGGGCACCACAGCCTGCAATAAAAGAGAAAACCTCAGGCATCACCTGTCTTGGGTTGCAAAGCAAGATATAACCAAAAGTTTGTGCTCTGTTATCATCTGTTAAACCAGTTGGGGAAGTGTTTTCTTTCTCCCTTCCAGGACCCATCCTCCCTGCAGGGGTATCTGCTGTCCAGGGCCCAGCCAGGCTCACTGCAG
>VZUI01054826.1:0-20786 GCA_013401135.1 Cettia cetti | reverse complement strand
TTTAGTTTAGTTTAGTTTAGTTTAGTTTAGTTTAGTTTAGTTTAGTTTAGTTTAGTTTAGTTTAGTTTAGTTTAGTTGTTTTTGTTTTCCCGTTTTCTGGAATATGATCCTGGCAAGAAAAATAAACCCCAAGAAAAAGTTTGCAAGTGAGACAGTTTTGGAGAAGTAGACTCACTGTTGGTTCATGCACACTGTCTGAAACACAAGCAATTTGTCTCAGCTGATTGCCTAAGCTCTCTTTGTAGATAATGACAAGAGAGACAGTTCCAAAACTTGTGGATCACGTGGCTCTGGAAGACTGTTTCATCCACTTGAAACACCCCTGTATACAGACAACTATTAAAAAAGCAGTGGTCTGTAGGAAGCAATTCTATTAAAAACAATGGATTAAGCCTTAAAAATGGCTTTAAAAAACATGTTAAGAACAGGGAAAAGTCACAGAATGTACTGCAGGTGTGAGATTTGTTTGTGATGATCCACTGTCTGTCTTCACCTCAGGTACTTTTAGTGTTTGCTGAGGAAGATGAGCAGAGTAACGGGTTCCGCTGGGCGTGTGACAAGGCTGGATTTCGATGTCATATTGCCAGGACACCTCAGTCTGCACTAGAATGTTTTCTAGATAAACACCATGACATTATCATTATTGACCATAGGCATTCCAGATTCTTCGACGCAGAAGCATTATGCAGGTAAGCACAGTTTCAGTTTAACTAACACTTAGCAATATAGTTAGTACATCATCAAAGTTTTTTTTGCTTTTATATGATGTTTTTATAAACTCCATCCAGCATTGATTTTTTTGATTTTAGACAGGTGTGCACTGGCAGTATCAAATACTGTTACTTCAGTGCTTTACATCTGATAGCAGCAGCATTTTTGGATGTGTCCTAGGGTCTCTGAAGCTCCATCTGGCTTGGAGCCACAGCATACAAATTTGTTGCCATAATGAACTGTTGAGTATTTTTTTGGTTTTCTTTTGTTGTTTGGTTGTTTGGGGTTTTTTTTTTCAAATACCTGGTTCCTTGTTTTCCCACTAAATCAACTGCAAAGACAGCATGTGCCACCAAACACCTTAATTAATTAATTCACTTCATTAATGTTCTAATTTTTTTGCAATGTCACTTCTGTTGAATAACTCCCAGTACAAACAGGCAATGTTTGGTGTGGATGTGTCTGTATCTATAACATTTGAAAATATGTTATGAAGAACAAAATTGCATACAGATTCCAAAAATAATTTGAGAAACTGCTGTAAAGTACAAGAAAAGGAGGAAAGGATTTGCCTTTGTGAGTCTCTCTACAAAGAGATGACAGGCAGCAGTGCCTTGCTCCAGAGACTTCGCCCTTGGGAATGTGTCTAGACTGAAAAAGTCTGTGGGGAGGGGTGGCAGGGTCAGAGTGTGTGCCCTGGGGGACTGTGGTGGGGCAAAGGCTCCTCTTGCTGAACTGAGGGAAGTAGATAAGATCTTTGTCAGGCCAAGACTAGGTAGCAGAGCTGTTTCCCTTGTTCCATTTTTACCAATCTGTCCCAGAATTCAATAAAATGCACCTTAAAAGGGTGAGACCAAGCCCTTCAAGAAAGTCCATTATATGCTGTTTCAGAGAGGATATTTTTTGCTATTCCCCCACTGAGAGTATTTGAGTTATAGATTCATCTATGTTCATGGAATCTCAGATATAATTTATTCTCCTTTCTTAGCAGCAGGCTCGGGATTTGACTTTTGTTTTGTTGTTAAATGATTTAAAACTACGTATTTTAAGAAAAGTGGTGCATGAAGGTTCTGTAAAATCATGTTTACTGAAATGTGAACTTTTAAAAAAATTAAATTGTTTGCTTTTTATTTAAAGGTCTATTAGAACAACGAAAGCCTCAGAAAATACAGTCATTATTTGTGTAGTACAAAGGTAAATACTCATATCTTTACTTTCACCTGTGATCAAAACTGTAAATCTTACCATTGTAAAAGTAAACACTACATTAAAAAAACTGAATTAGAACTTCCTACTGTGCTAACAATAATGTGCTGTATTAGAGTTTTTACTGTCCTTGATTGGGATTGGGACAGAAATTGATTTTTAAATTTCTGGGTTTTTTACTAAGGAATCTCACTTTGAGTTTTGTTTTTGGCTCCTCCTCACACTCCCCATCACTGCAGGCTTTCAGAGTGTTTCCAACAACTTCTGCAACATCCTGTACAAAACTATCTTGCAGATCTGTGTTTTGAACCTTTCTTAATATGCCTTTCAATATGATTAATCTCAGCAAAAAACAGAGATCTGCTGAGTATGAAAAGCAATATAGAACAATGTGATCAGTACAAAGTATCATCTGACCACAGAAGTTTTAAAAGAGATTGAGATCTCAGTAAAGCACTACATATGCTATTTTCTTCCCTGTCCTTTCAAAACATTACTTATAAAATATGAAAAAATAAATAAAGTGTAAAAAAAATGTAAAAGTAAAAAATAAAGAAATTCTGTATATTTAATGAAAGGAAATAACTGGAAGATAATTTCCTCTATGTATAATTTGGGAATGGCCATTCGTCAGAACATATTAACTCTGAAAACCAATTCTGAGGCGTTGAAATTTCCCATTAAAAATACACTACCATCTCTACCAAGAAAAAGACCCTAATTAAACATTTCAAAACTTCCTGCATAAATAAAAGTTATTGTGCCATCTGCTGAACATGACCAGCTTCAATCTACTTATTGATAGAAACTTCACAAAATGGCCTTTCTTCCAGATTTCAGCCATACGTTCACGTATGTTGAAGGCTCTTTTAGCAGTTAGTATAGCCAGATTATTCAGATATTTCATTTGGGAATGTGTCCCAAATGTGGCTTACTAGAAGGCAGTGGGTAGGCAACACTAGAAAATCCATCTTCATGCAAGCACCTTGAGTTGCCCATCTAAGGTTTGGTACATTCAGATAACAAGTAATTTCTTAAAACTGTGCAGACTTTCAGGTGCATTCCTGACTAATACCAGCATAAACAACAAGGATCCAGAACAGAAAAAGTCCAATGGTCTAGCTCATTAATTGGTTTCCTTGAAGCATTAAAGTTGTTTTTTTTTTTGATGTAAGCAGCTCATTACCTGCATGAATGAAAATAAAGTTTTGGTTTATCCATGCCAAAGATGAAAGCTTAAAAAAATACAAAAAAAAAAGTTTTATTCCTTTACCCTGTAAGGATCTGTCAGCATTAGCCTCAGTGTGACATCTGGGGTACAAGTAGATGAATGGAGTGTGAAATTTGGTCTGAGTTAATTACAGAAATAATCTGTGATTTATCCTCCTTGTTTCAAAGGCACACTGATCGTGAAGAGTCATCAATATTGCCCCTGATCTCTGCTGGCTTCACAAGGGTATGTGCTGTACTTGGCTGGCTTGCTCTGACTTTTCAAAATTGTCATGCAGGGAGCTCTCCAGAAGTTTGGCTGTCAGTCACCATTTGTGTCAGTGATCCAACCTGTAGATCTTTCTCGTGCTGCTCATTCTTCTGTGTCTCAGTTCTGAACATTGACATCACACTCTTGGGGATATAAGAAGTGGATCTGATACTTCTCTACTTCATACATTTATTTCAGATTAAATACATGATCCTTTCCTTGAAAAATTGACATTGACAAATTGATTAGTGGCTGTGGCAGGGCCAGAGAGCAGCTTGCAGTGAACAACAGAATGTGCTGTGGGAAATGTCTTCTATCAAATGCCAATTCCCATTGTAAACAGCCTTCACACACTGTCAAGTGCTGTTAGCTATTGTTTGGAGGCACCTGAGAAGGATTGCATTGAATGTGTTCCTTGGCAACTATTCCAGCTGAGCAGAAAAGGTGCTTATTAGTGCATCAGTTAAGTGGGTACCTTATTGCCTTCAGCTGACACTGGAACAAGAATGGGCCTGATTTACGGCGCCATTCCAAATATTTGGTTGCTGCTCACCAGATTTTTGCTGTCCCATCACATTCCATTTGCACCCATCTGCTTATTTCTAGTAAAGTCCTGATCCAGGAAATGCTACAGCCTGAAGATAATGGCATTTATGTGAACAGTCTTTCCAGTGGGCACATAAGTAATTCAACACAGATTCTGAATTATTTATGGATCAGAGCCTTGGAGATGGGGCTAATGGCAAAACATAGACAATTTTGTTTAGCAGCTTTGATTGTGGTGGCTTACCTGTGAGGATCAATCCTCCCACCCAAACTATCCATGTCTGTGGGAGTTTAGTGGGAACAAAGGTTTAACATTCAGGCTCAAACCTGGTAAATATGAAATGTTTTCTAAAAAGTGAAAGATATTGAGATCATTGCTATAAAAGCCCCAAAGTCAATAAAGGTATATTTCACAGGAAATTTTATTTTCATCTATATAGATAATTTGGGATATTAACAATTGGGAACTCATAATAATTTCAAATTTTAACTACTTGAGACCCAACAATTTTTCACTGTTATTTTAAATAAGTAGCATGAAAGCTAAAAGTAGATTTTTAAAAAATATATTGATCCTGCTGACAATCACAGAGAATAAACAGGTTGGTTGAACCTCAGTGCCATGAGGATCTGTCACCTTTTCAAAATGCAGTAACTTGAAAAGTTTTGCTAGTACAAAAAAAAATAATCTTCTCTCATTGCTTGTGTCCCAGCACATTCATTTTTTTCCTTTTCTGGTTCTTTAGCAAGCAAAAGTAATCAGAGCTTCAGATCCTTGCAGACAGGAATGTGTATTAATGAAATATTTCTAACCTTTTATTTGCAGAGATACATAGAAAATTCTAGTAGAATGGCCTGTTACAATGAGTTGATTCAGCTGGAATTTGGACAGGTGCAGGCACAATTCAAACTAAGGTAATTTTACCAAAAGCATTATCAACAAAGAATTTCCAATTTAGCCAGATTCTTAATAAAGTATTTATTTTAATGTGCAGTAGTTAATTATAGAACGTCAGTCACCTGAAGAAAATACATAATTTGTTAAACTAGAACATTGTTCAGTATGGAGTTGTAATGCTTTATTATCACATATAAAAAGAACTAAGTGGATAAAATTTTTGATGCCTTTTTCTTTTTTCTCCAGGGCATGTAATTCATTATTTACAGCATTAGAGAAAAGTCAAGAAGCCATTGAGATCACAAGTGAAGACCATGTAATACAGGTTTGTTCCAGTCAGAAGAACAGAAAATGGCTCTGTATTTTGTTTTCTCTATGATTACACTTAATCTTTCTTACAGCACAAGAATATAATCTAACTTAATGGTTCTAAAAGATTGAAGTGAGTTTAGAGTTTTCTCCATATAAGTGTCTGGCATAAGTCAAGTAAATTTTAAGGGAGATTGTTGTTTCTGAATGAATAAGGATTTACTCTCTTGTTTCTGGTTTTGTTTTTTTTTGTATTGATTCTTTATCTCAATTATTCATTCCTTCTCTATATCAAGAATGAATGCAGCCACTGGCTTATGTGTACTCTTTTTCATAAATGCTGTATGTTAATTTGATGTTCTTTAAAATCTAATGGATATTCTATTCAAATAATTGTAACGTTTTCCCCTAAAATCTGATACTGTTTGATGTATCAGAATTTTTGGGCCAACTGTTTTTGAATGAAATCATATCTTAGAAATTTCTTTAAGACAGGGAAAAGAAATTGTGCTTAGTTTTGCAGTTCTGAAAACCATCATCTTTTTAAAGGAGTTAGTTCCATCCCTAGCTATGAAGCAGTGATGAGTGATTTTATTATCAGTAAAGAGCTTGAGTTTAAGCCTCTGGGAATTATAACATGCATACAAATTGTACCTTCTTGAGCCAATCTTGACAATGGCAACTTCACTGAAGGATGTGCCTTCTTCATCCTTTTTGCAAAAATTACAGAACACATCCTGAAGTTGTTTTAAATAAACTTTTTTCAGGCCAGATTTTTTCATGTCCCTCTGTTGCCAGCCCCAGAGTATGAGAGAACTGACACTTGCAAAAGTCCTGGAGCTCTACCAGGCACAGCTTTTGCACAGGGAGGGGAAGGAAGGGATTCCCTTTGGAAAGGAGCTCTTAGTGGAGAACCATTAGAGGTAGAGTGGCACCTTCTCCTTTCTCTCATATTAAAACACTCTAAGTTGTAAAGGCATTCAGATGCTGCTTTGACAGGACTGTGCCTGTAACTCAGTGAGTGAGAGGGCCATGAAGGGTGGGCTGTCAGTACCAGCCTTCAGCATCACTGGGCAAGGGCCAAAAACTGCACTGAAGTGCAACATTCACTTCAGGGAGCAGTCTGCTTTATTAAATCCCACTTCTTCCACTCTGCTTGGCTGGGCTGTGCCTGAACAGGGGAATAGGGGTGGTTGGCCCTTACACAGAATAGGAAGATGAATTTGCCAATAGATATGGGTAATATTCCTGTGGTATTCCACCATCCAGTTTGTGATTTTTAGGAACACTGAGGTAGGTTTGAGGTTTATTGGTTTGGGAACTGACAGAGCCCATTTTTCAGGAATTCATGTTGTCTGGATAAACTCTGTGGATATGTGATACTCAGCTGTTTGCATAATTTCCCTCTCCTTGCTGACATGCACACACTCCACACAACTATTCTAGCATGGAAATTCCTGGTTTGCTTCACAAAGAAAAAATGTGAACATCTCTCTCAGGAATAGTACATGCAGACATTTATTTCAGGCTGGGAAAGAGATCTCCTGGTTAAGCAAACAAAACAAGGGATTCTGTTGTGTTTTAAGTATACTGTTGAATGGGTGTTTTTTTTTATTTCACAGTACGTCAATCCTGCTTTTGAAACAATGATGGGCTATCAAATAGGCGAACTAATAGAAAAGGAATTAACAGAAGTGCCTATAAATGAAAAAAAATCTGATTTCCTAGATTCTATTAATTCCTGCATAAAGATAGGAAAGGTGAGTAATAGCGTTGTATGACTTTTACGTGCTACCTGTAAAAGATACTGTAGTCCAGCCGTGATACACATTGTGACTTGCAGCTTCACAGACACAGAGCATTTGCAACTTACTTAAAACAAGAACAGAAAGTAAAAAATTGTTCATTTTTAAGGGCTTATTTCTCTTTTCTTGCTTGGTAGAGGTACTTGTTTTGCAAAAATAAGTGACTTGCTGCATTTCTTTATAGTTTATGCTCTTCGTAGCAAATGGTGTGGGAGTACCAAAGAAAAATGAGATGGATGCACATGTTATCTGGTACTATGTAAATGAGAAAAGTACCATATTGAAGGATTTCACCATGAAATGTGGAAGCTGATTTGCAAGTTTATGATGTAAAAATACCAAGGAGACATTTGCAATATCACTTGAAAGTGATAGGCAGTGTCAGTTGCCAGCTGCCAATCTGTTTCATTCCCTAATGGATTCCCATTAGAAATGTTCATTGCACCGAGATGAGCTGGTTTCTGATGTCACTGAACATGACACAGTGCCCTGTAGGGAGAAGGTCATGGAGGCTGCACAGAGAGATTTGGGAAGGGGTGTTTGCTGATGCTCCATGGCCCAGGCTCAGGAGAGCTGCCTGGGTCATGGGGACTGTCTGTGGGAAGCAGCAGAGCATTGGCACAGAGCAGGGAGATGCCAAAGTGAATCATGGCACTCTGGATCTAGACAGGGATGCAAAAGCACAAATTGAGAGTTGTGGTGAGTTGTGCTCAGGTCAGGGAACTAACACAGCACTCAGTGGCCAAAGCTGGGTGCAGATTCCATGTGCATTTCAAGGAGATTGTGTCGCTCATTTCCACGTGTGCTGGCTGTTGGAAGGGATCCAAGCAACAGACAGTAGTTTGGATTATGGTGCTTCACACCTCTGTTGCCTGACTGAAGTTATTTCACTAAATGTATGCAATACAAAACTAACGTTAGGAGGGGGTATTTATTAAGTTATAATTCAAATACATCGATATGTCAGGCTTTAAATCCACACCATCAATTCTCAAGATATAAAATGATAATTTTTTTAATATTTTAGTGAGCTGATAAAAATTTAATTAATAATGGCAATATATTTTACTCTATGAATGATAGAACTCTAAATCTAATTCATCTCCTTCCAAGTACTAATTTTACTCCTGACAGTGTGGCTTCAAAAGAGTGCTAATAAAATATTGCCTACTTAAACCTGTCTGGAGCAGGTTAAGCTGTCTTAGGTGGATTTATTCTGTTTGCAGGTGTTCTGTGTTTCCCTGTTTCCCTCTGGAACATTGTATAATATGTAATCTATGCAACCTTACATTTATATATTAATATAAAAATGAATTACCAGTTAAATTATTACAGGAATAATTTGCAACTAGAGGTTAACTGTGAGCCACAACCTTTGAAATACTTGAAGTTTTGAGATCATTTATGTCAAGATATTACAGCATTTTCAGGAGTGCCTGAGTTACCTGGATCACTCTGACATGATCTGTGTGTAGTTTTCAGGCTTGTGATTTCTTTATATGCTAAATTTAAAAGACTGCTTCTCACTGCAATAGGTCATATTTTGGCTACTGTAGGTTACAGCATATCAAAAAAGGAAACTGCTGCTGTGATAATCTCCTGTCAACAGGTTGGACTCTTCTGCTTCAAACAAATGTGGTACTATACTAACATAGCAATAAAAATAATACAAAACAAGTTTTTCTGATCTTTGGAAAAATCTAAGCTGCATGAAATTTATCTTGTCTTTAAATAGAATTTAGGAAGATGGACTCTTGCAGCATTTCACCTCTTGTGCTGACAAGCATAGTGCTGTGAGCAAGTTTGGTATATTCAAACAGAAGTTCATAGGTGTTATACTCAAAAACTGGAAATTGCAAGGTACATGGAGATCCTTGGGTCACGATGTTGTTTGTCTTAGCAAAAACCATATCTCTGGAAGTTTGGTTTTTTTTTACTACAGCTGGCTATAATTTGCCAGAAGCCAATGTTATTGAAATGTTCATCCATGAATACTTGAGGAATTAAAAAAGTGCTTTTCTTCATTCTTCTGTTTCATGATTCAAATTGCATCCATTAAGATGAAATGTGCAATTCTGATTAGAGCTCTTGCTGCCTCTGATCTCTGCGGTTTGCTCTTTAGTTTTGCTTTTTCTGAAGTGAGATGAACAGCTCCTGATAAAGCAGACAAGACATGCAATTCCTCTCACTCTTTGGAAACTATTTGCAAGGTCTTTCCAGAGGGGGTGGGAGAGCAATCACACTCTGTGATAAAGGTCTGTGGCAGCACCTTCCTAGCTCAGCCTTCAGTTCTGTGAGATTGTGTTGATGACATCTTGTGTTTATTTTGGTTTGCTCTCTTTTCTGCAAGCAGTTTGCTGAACTTTGCTGTCAAGTGCACGAAGCCCCAGTCTCAAAGGAAGGCTGAACTGGGGGGTTCCTTACTGTGCCTGTGAGAGTGCTCAGTGGATAGATGTGTGCCTTGGCCTCCTTCTGGAGTCTGAAAGCTCAGCATTGATTCACTCTGTATGAGTGACACTGTGGGGTTTGCTGTGTGTGGTGTTTGCTCTTGTTTGATCCCAGCACTCCCCCCAGCAGGAACTGGTCACAGTGCTTGTGTGGCTCCAGTGCAGACATAACCATGGGCTTGACTGACAGCACATCTTGGGAATAGCTCTTCTCTGCTGGATTGCTGACAGGGGCTCTGGGAGAGAGCATATGGTGTTCTTAAAATACATTTAAGTGACATCCCTGGGAGAACTTCACCTACCAGCAGGAGTTTGGCTTGGACCTCCTGTTTCTCAGAATTGCGCTGACCTTTTCCCTAACACATTTCCTGCCACAGTTTCACAGGTTTTAGAAATTCACAAGTTGAAAAATCAATCTGTTGACTAAGAAGAGCACATTAGTGAATAACCTGGCTTGAAAAGGATGTGCTTTCAATGAGGGAATTATCCAATCTGGAGTTTATGACTTCAGCCCTTTGTGCACATCCTGGGTTTATTACCTGGGTTAGAGATCAATTACTCATCCCTACCTCATCCTGGTTGTCAGGAAACTATTGATGTGCATACTTTTAATTATGGGAACATTGAATTTTGTGGTGCTTGCTTTATCTTCATTTGTATTCCTCAAGCAGCACACAGAAGATATTATGCTCACTACACAGTTTGTTGTGCACAGTTCTCTTCTCTGACAGATCCTCAGAAAAGCCTTTCATATTTTTTTTCTGTAAAGCCTGTCACCATGCAGTTCTCTGTGGGCTGGAGTCTTTATTTGTTGGCTCCATCAACATAAATGTAAAATTATTCTCTCTGTACTGGTGTTCTGGCCTGCTTGACTGTGAAATCTGACAGTCTCACATAAATAAATACATACTCTGTGCCTCATGAGGCTATTTTCACATACATAAGATCTGATCTACAGTTTGTTGAACTCAACTGAAATACAGCAATTGGCCTGAGCAGTTTGTGTTAAGTGAATACGCAGGATGGATTCAAGTATTCCTTCATCACTTGGTATTTAGTAAATGCCCAGCTCAAAACATGCATCTGTCAAAAAAGACCACCAACAGCTATTCTAGGGATGGAAACACATAGACAATCCTAAAACCAGAGTGCTTTTAGAGGGGAGGCAGAATCTAGGAGCTACTCTACTGGCCTCTCTTCTGCTTTAAAAGAAACAGAATAAATCTCTGCTGCATTTGATAGTATACTGACAGTATGGAAAGTAAATGTGCTGGGATACCAAAGCACTTTTAGCTGCAGATACATGTAATGTTAGGCAGTGATAAAACATCCCAGCCATGCAGGAGAGATGGTGTATCCAGCAGGAAGGTGATCAGGTGGTGCAACAGCTTTGCAGTGACCTTCCTGTCCTGGGTCCTTGGGGGGACCCTGCAGCCTCGGGGGGCTCTGCTCCAGGCAGAGGCTGCTCTGAGCTTCTGCCCTCATGGGGCTCTTTGCCAGCTCTCCCCAAAATGACCCACAATACCACTGAGGTAGGATGGGGAAGAGAACACAGCTCATTCCCACAGCTCCTGAGGTCCAGCTGTTGACAGAGTATTCCCAGGCTGCTCCTCTGGAAGTTGTCCATGCATTGGCAGCAACACAGTGACCTACAGGTTACCTACAGGGAAGAAATTTGAGGGTTTGAGCACAGTTTAACTGGTCCTGCCTGGTTTTGTATTGTGAGACAGCTTTCAGTGAAAGAAGGTATGAAGCTACGTTTTCTCTTCATGTTTTATCTGAACTTCCTTCCACCTGAATTATTTTTTCAGGAATGGCAAGGAATGTACTATGCGAAAAAGAAAAATGGAGATAGCATACAACAAAATGTGAAGATACTACCTGTCATTGGACAGGGAGGGTAAGTGTGAAAGCTAAAGTCATGATTTGTGTCTGAATGAAGGCTTAGTTTAGAGTTCAGTTGCCTTCAGCAGATATTGGATTATCCTGCTACTGAGTATAATGGAAGCTTATGCAAGGAAGGGTGCTTCAGACCCCTGCACTTGATTCCTTGGGGCAAAATTAACTTTACATGCTGTGTGCAGGGAAAGTGGAATTCTCCTAATTCTCCCCCAAAAGGAGCCAAATATGCAGATGAGCTCACTTGAGACCCTGACTCTTCTAATTCTCCCTGAAGTGCAAGTGCAGCCTCTTATCTTTCTGTGCTTCATGTTGGTGTCATCAGGACCTACATCCTATCTCACTGAGCACTTGTACTGTGTCTGTCCTTCCATGCTCACTTTTCTGTGCTCCTTTTGTGGCTGTTGCCAAGGGTTGTCATGGGATGAGGTCACTGTGTGCTTTGATCATGGGCAAGATTCAAGCATGACTAAATTTTTATGCAACTTCCACTTGGTCTCCAAATTGAGCCTTTGAAGCACCCAAGTATCAGCACTGAATTAGAGCTGAGGTTTGGATGGGAATTAACACACTGTTTTTTGCCTACAGAAAGATTAGACACTATGTGTCAATTAGTAGACTGTGCAATGACAACAATAAGGTAAGTGAAAATAGTGCTATGCTCACTTTGGTTTGAGCCCTAAGTATAACAAAATAATGGCAAAGTTCTGACTAACTGGATTTCTCCTACTGAATTGTAGGTGGAGAAGACATGTGAATGTATTCAGGCTGAATCTCAGACAGGTATGACAAGTCTCTTCTGTCCCAAGAAGTGGAGAACATACCTGGGGAAAGAATAAAGGCCACTGTTAGTGATTTGACTGAAAACACACTTTCACAGAACAGTCCTATTTACCTAGTGATAAGCTGGGAATCCAACTCAAAAGGCAGAAAAGTAAATACAAGCCCCTTCTCTACCTGCCTCCCTTACTTTAGAGGTGACATAAAGCAACCCACCTTTGAAAACGCTGTCACAGGGCCCCAAGCTGGTATCATGGTGTTGCTGGATTCAGTGCCACAATTCAGTTGTAGGTGGTGGATCCCTGTGACAGAATTAGAAATGAGAAGGATGCTCTCATGTCATTGTGTTGCTGTGGCTGCTCTGTAGCACATGGCACCTGTGTCTGCATTGCCTTGGGCTGCATTGTGGGGAATTTGCCTGTGGGTGGAAATGAGGATGACCAACACTACCATTCACCCTCATCCCACATATCAGCACTTCAGTTAGGACACCCTTGGCATCCATGCTGTAGGTACTTGTTAACTGTAGTCTGAGCACAGGCTGAATCCTGGAGTCCATAAGAACCTGGAATACACTGCCCCATTTTCTGGCATGTGCTCTGCTTTAGCCCACCAGTTCCTGGTGGCAGTGATTACTTGACTGAACTCAGGTGTGCTGCACAAGTTGTGTTCACAACTGCAACTGTGTCACAGTGGCAAGAGAGGACCTTTTCTCTCCATACTGTTTCCTTCTGCACAGACATTTAGGCATGTTCTGCTTGAGAACTTGACTGGGTTCAGGACAGTGTAATAGGGCAAGAGCTTTAAAAGGCACTTTGATAAGCTCTCATCTGCTGAAGCATTGAGGTCAATGTCACTCAGCTGCTGCCAGGCTTTTCTGAGCTTCAGCTCCTTTAACATACATCTTAGGCAAAACTTTGTGTCATTATGCAATGTCATTTTCTTCACAGATACTCAGACTTGCAGACACAAAGACACGAGAAAAGGATCCCTGGATGTCAGATCCACAACATCACGTGGGAGTGACGGTATGTGAAACAACTCATCGTGTTGGGTCTGGCTGAGTTGGAGCTGTCATGCAAACCCAATGCACAATTATTACATTTCTTACCTCTTCCCTTGATAAAGATAGGAAGATTTTTTTTTCTTAATTTTGTTTTCTTTTACTGTGTTTTATTTTGCTCTGTTAGATCACCCCAAACTTGAGAGATGAGTCACATACTCAAAACTGTTGCTGACACTTACATGCTTTTGTTAAATCATACCTCATCACAGTCTAGGCAGCACACACTAGTGAAGCATGTCTGCGGCACTGAGAACACAATCATGTTCCAGTATAGCAAAAATGGCATTGACTCTTCTTCTTAAGAACTGCTCAGCACAATAAGTAATAGTGTCTGCATTTTATAGGTAGCATGATATCCAGAAAAATCGCATCTTGATCCTTTCTCTGCAGAACCAAAATTGCTGATATAAAACATTGGTTTTTAAATTTCTAGTTAATAATAGACCAGAACCTCTGCTGTTTTTATTTGGCATAGGTACCCACTTCAGAAGAGCTTCAGTGATTTACCTCAGTTTGGAAGCTGACTCATTATGACTTGCCAGATTGCATCAGGCAGCAAGAGTAGATACATCCTGTAATAATCTAAATTCAGTGGTTACCTACCTGTGCCTGCCAGTTTATACACCCACATCTGTATAGCCTTTTAATGGAGTTTGTAACTGAATCTTTTAATCAGTTAAAATAATAAAGCAAAGCCATGATTTTGCCAGGCTGTTACAGCCACTTATCTCTAATCAGGGACATCAGTGGTTCAGCCAGCATCTCTTTGCACTTGTGCATTCTGCAGTAGATTGCCTCTGAAAGGCACAGCAGGGTAAGCAGTGCAGAAAAGGCCTCAGGAGTTCCTGGCTGATCCTCCTGTCTCTGCCATCAGGGTACAAACCCTGCTCTCTTTCGCACACAGGCAGCTCCCAGCGGCGCCGCTCCTCCATGGCCAGGGTCCATTCCATGACTATCGAGGCTCCCATCACCAAGGTAACGTCACAGCACTGGGGCATGGGGCTCCAGCACAGCACCAGCCTCTGGTGCAGCTCCTTCCCCTGTTCCACCTACCCACTGCTCTAGCTTCAAAAAGACAGATACTCTGAACAAAGATCTCCCAAACCTGCTAGGTAGAGTGTCATCCATGGGGTCAGCCATCACAGGATCCTTTTTAATGAGGGAGGACTGGAGCTCTTCCTTCTTCCTTATGCCTTGTCATCTGCTTTCTGAAACCATTCCAGGATTTGTCAAAAATCAGTTCTTCAACAAATTGCGAGAGGCAAGCAGGACAAAGTTACATTAAATCCATTCAGAGACATTTTGAGGCTGTGCCTTGGAGGGGAAAGTGATTAATAAGATTGCTGTCTTTAAGGCCATGATCTTATTCCCAGAGTCAGTAGCAAACATCAGCATTTCAGTAACATCCCTTTCATTTTGATTATCCACCATGCAGATTAAAGTTTCAGATCTTGTTATTTTCCTGAGTTTTCCATAGTAATTAATGAGTGTCTGTTTTTAAAAAAACACTTCTAAGTTCACAATATGTCTGATGCTACATTAGGTAATAAACATCATCAATGCTGCACAAGAGAGCAGTCCCATGCCTGTTGCAGAAGCTTTAGACCGGGCTTTGGAGATTTTAAGAACCACTGAATTGTACTCTCCACAACTGGGGACAAAAGATGAGGATCCACATACAAGTGACCTTGTTGGAGGGTTAATGACAGTAAGTACTTACTGCCACAAACAGCTCTTGATTAATGTTTGTTGCCTGATTTTCCCAGTTACTTGATCTTTATCATCTGCCATGTACTTTGCCTCTGCCAAATTTTCAGGGAAAATTGCAAATGTCTCTTTTTGTGGACTTTCTCCCCTACTTGAATAATGCAGCTTTGAAAATGGGAAGAAAATTGACCAGCCCCTTTAAAACATTAGTTTAGCTAAAAATGGAAAGTAAAACCGGATTTTTTTTCCCCAATGTGATTGATTTGAGTAAGGTAGAGATGGAAGAGGAAGAAAGAGAACCAGATACTTGTATTTATTAATGAGAATTAGAATGACATGCTTTTGGGGGGGCTTTTCAGTCAAAAGAATGCATTTTCAAAGGAATGCAAAATACATACTTTTGTTGCTGTTTCTTGTATTACATTTGCACCTGCAGTATACTACCTTAAGTTAAACAAAGGGCACATAGTGAAGCAAGAACTCAACCCAAACCTTCAGAGCCTGGAGTCAGACCCTCCTGATAGTAACGAGATGAGTTTAGATGAATGTTACCTGTGCCCTAAGGATATGTGTTCTCATTAGTATGTAGGTTGCATGTGAAAGGCTAGATCAGGAAAAAAAAATTACAGTGTGTTGGTTGCAAAAAGGCTCACAAAATGTGAACTTTTCTGAGATGTCTCTGGGCTATTATAATTTCATGTTGGAACTATTATGCTGCCTTTGCAGTATCTATCAGAATCTTCAAATAGTTTATGTGTATTTTTACCTTTAAAAATACCACAGCAAATATCTAATCAGGAGAAACTAGTGGGAGACTCCCAGAATTCCAGGAGAAGACCTGAATGGTTCATATTAGGTTGTATTTACTAACTGAGTAGACAAAATTTATTGTTACCTTAACTAAAAAAATATAGGAAGAATATTGATACATATAATCATTAGTCTTGAAGTGAATCTTTTCTCCTGCTGAATACATAAAAGTCCAGAAACTTGACTGTTTTCTCCTTTTTGTGGATTGTTGATTTTTACATGCATTTGTATTCTGATTGTATTTGGTCCACAAACATGAAGATAACAGTATTGCAAAATATAAAATCCTTACTAAAAATAAACCCAAGGCTCTTCTATGGAGCAATAAGAAAAGCTGAGAAAATTAATTTCAGAGCATATGACATAGTATGAGTTTTAAAGTTATTGGAGAGAAACATTTCTCCATCAAAGGGTCTGCTGAAAACAGAATTATATTGTTCCATTTGCATTCAGAAGTTATGTCTGAGAAGGAAACAAGTAATATGTTATTGGATTTGAACTCTCAAGCAGGAAGGGCATTTGGAGTTCAAAGATGGATTTACCAGATACAATTACACCTGCTATTTCAACTCTTAAAAACTAATCTTTGATTCTAAATGATAGGCAGCATCTGGTGACCTAAATATTTGTGTCATAGCAGTTCTACTGAACAGCCACCGTTGTACTCCCTTTAATTTTAAATCACAAAACTCCAGACTCATTTACTTACAAATGTGAAAATAAAAATCAGATATAGCAGTTCTAAGAGCAGATATTCCATGTTCAGATACAGCATCCACATTTATTTCTGCTATACTTGGTGTGAATAACATTTTTAGTGAGATGCATTCATAAATTTTTTTTTTTTGAACACCGGGTTTTTTACATCATGGGTGAAACATGAGCTAACAGCTGTAACATCAAAAGAGCAGTCAGGATTTGGGCCACAGCATTTAGAATTATAAAATGAAAAGTAAATATTAAATACATAATTCTGTTAGTTTTAATCCATCATCTCAGTGTTCACATCTAGGCATCATGCCAGAATTAAGCCTAGGAGGCACTGAACTGAAGAATAAACAAGCACACGTTCTGTGTGCTAGAAAGGAAGCCTCAGAGTAATTTGCTCCTCTGCAGTCATGAGATTCTTCTGCTGCTGAGGTGACTGGATCTGCCAATACCAGGGCAGGAGAGCAGGGGAATGTCTCCATCCATTCCCTCCCACCACCCACCTTTGCTTGTTGGTGGGAAGCGTGTGCACACACCATGTCTGCTTGGAGGCACAGACCCACAACTGGTGTGCATGTTGGCCAGACAAAGACACACGTGAGGCTGCAATTCTATACCTCCATCTGCACCTGAGAAACTTGAGTTTTTTACCTGAGTCCATATTGTATCCCCTAGCCTGCAGTTCCTCATCTGTTACAAGCTGTATGTAAACCAGGCGAATCTGAACAGTACAAACAAATAAGGGAGAGGCAGCTCTGATGATCTGACAGGCTGCAGCCAGGCTTCTCTGAAGTTGTTGTGCCACTGCTTGGTGTCATCTCCTAGACCTATTGTGCAATACCCTCCATTTAACTTGCAACTTTTGTTTAACAGGATGGCTTACGAAGATTATCAGGGAACGAGTACATATTGTCAGCAAAACGTAAGTTTTAATTTGGCAGCTACTGAGAGACTAAATCATGTTCAGAAATTTAAGAAACGGGAAATGTGATTAGATGTCCTCTTCTATGAGCTTTTTTTTCTGATTTTTTTTTTTTTTTTTTTTTTTTTTAAATCTATAAGTGTTTTTCTTCAGCATTACTGAGCCGGGTGTTACTACAGAAGAGAAAGCATGGTCACTCAGTAAAATTGTATCTCACTATTAAATATACTACTTAATATACTGTTAATAAATACACATAGTAATAACTGTATTCCTCAAAAGAAACTCATCAGGTCGCTGGCACTCTGAGCTCTCCAATCTCCCTCAATGACATACCCCCACGGATAACACAGGCAATGGAAAATGAGGAACAGTGGGATTTTGATATCTTTGAACTTGAGGCTGCCACCCATAAAAGGTCAGTAAATGCAAGAGCTCATAAAATGAAGTTGCTGAAAAGTGACTTAAATATCATCCAGTAATCAGATGCTTAAGTTTTCTACTTGCGCTTTTAAAACTGAATTAATTTTATTTTCAATGTCAGATTGAAACTTTCTCGTTGTCATTTCTAGTTTTGTATGCATCTTAAATATCTTCAGTTTCATCATGCACTAATTCCTTCAAATTCACAGTGGATATAAGAGAAGATTATATATCTTTGGTATGGTGTAATGACAATACAGCATAATTTTTAAAGCCTTTCTTTATTCAGTAATAGAAAAATTATACAAATCAAATTATTTCCTTGTGGGGATTCAAATTCCTATTATGGAAAACTACACACAGAGTCAACATGCTGCTCTTGATTTGATCAGTTGATACATATCAGGTTTTATTTTCTTTCCATTTGATTGGGTAGGTTTTATTCCTGAACAGTTCCAATACAGCTTTTCAGCAGAATTCCCATTACCTTTCTCTGGGATTAGAGGAAGGTCTTTATTCTAAAATCTTGGCAGGTTACATTTTATGTATAAGCTTAACTGAAGAACATTTACTGATAAAAAGCAGGGGATACAAATTTCCATCATAGGAGTTTTCAAAAGCAGATCAGCAGCTTTGATAGACTGTACTTCATTAGTAGCAAAGGCTCCCCTGAAGATTGTAAATTGTTCTTTCTGTTTAAATCCTTGGTTTTATTTTCTGATGCTTAACAAAAGTTCTCCTTTTGGGTCTAGTTTCATGTATCATGCCTTGTCTTAGGTAAAAGATTTTGTGAGACACTAATTTGGAGGCTAGATCCTGACTATCTTAAACCCTTTGTCAAAATCCCAGATCTGTGAGATCTTTGAAAGTTATTCAAAACCAAAGTCTAAGAAAGGTATCCAGCACTTAGTTAAAAAATATGTACTTCATTTTTATACTGTGTTTTTATGAGCCAAAAAGGTGCAAAACCCCTTAGGGTTTTATTCTTCTTTAAAATGATTTTATTTAAAATGAAGGTATTTGCATCCACTTGCTTTAGGTTTTCTTTCTTTGCTGCATTTTGATTTCTAATGAAGTAACACAGATAAGTAATTAAAAAAAAAGTAAAACCACATTCATTTTGTGTGATTTATAACATTTAATGGGTACATTGCAATAGCTGAATTAATTATTCCAGCCAACATGCATGAGATCACTAAGTAGGCTTCTCTGTTCTTACTGATCTGGACAGACCACAGAGGGACAAAGGAGTTACTTTGTGCCTGCACTCTTATTAAAGGTAGTATAATTATGATTACTCCCTACTGTGTTTAAATAATGGCAGTTCATTCATTAAGAGAAGTGATTTTCAATGACTCACAAGTATGAATAAGTTACTAGTATTGCCTTAAGTCCAAGTAGACATATAGCCAAGATAATTAATTACATTTTAGTGCATTACAGCTCCCTGACAGAGAAATCTGGAGACACCTTTGTTTGACACTGGAGGGGATTAAGGGGGATTTGACTTTATGTGTGTTACAATTCTAATATATGACACAGTAATTCTGCAACAAGTCCTTATACATCATTTCATATTTCATTAGCTAAAAATGCTGTGTGGGTCTCTGATGTTTATGCTATATAATATTCTTTCAGCTGCATCCATTTTAAAACTTTCTGTTTATTTTTCTCCACAGGCCTTTGGTTTATCTGGGTCTCAAAATATTTGCTCGCTTTGGAATCTGTGAATTCCTAAACTGTTCAGAATCCACTCTGAGGTCATGGTTACAAGTTATTGAGGCTAACTACCATTCCTCCAACTCCTACCATAATTCTACTCATTCAGCAGATGTACTACACGCTACCGCTTACTTCTTGTCTAAAGAAAGAGTAAAGGTGAGTCCACGTTCAAGAGAAACAGTGTAGGTGGGAAATACAGATGCAAGCAAAGAAGGATCTCTCAGAAACAGATTCAAAACCCAAATGTCTGCCTAGTGCCAACCAGTTTGGTAACTCTGAGGTCAGAGAACTGGGCTGCTTTACGTGAATTCTAGGATCTCTCTTATAGGATATGTAGAATACTATATTCTACTAATTGAACAGTTCTTGATGGGAGAACAAGAAAACCTTCTTTTTAAGTAAAACTTCATATAGTTAAACCTTCTCAGATAGGTGAACTAATGACATAATTTTTGTGATGGTACATGCCAAGTACAGATTTGATGTGATAAATTACCATCTCTTATGCCTTGTGAGGGTCATTTTGCAAAAGACTCCCAGGGCAATATAGGCCATAAAGTGGCTATATCACCCACTGGAGAAAATGCCCTGAGGTTTATAAAGACTGCACTGGAGGGGAGTATTGAAAAAAAATTAGGTAAGTAGCATAATGCCCACTGGGTATTAGAGCCACTGACAACCAGAATAAATCAGAGCAACTTTTGCTCTCACATGCCCAGACTGGAGAAGGGGAATAAAGGAGTGCTTGGAGTGTGTGCAGCAGAGTGGTGGGACATATTTCTGAGTCACAGTCTCGGGTGGAAATTCTGAACTGGCCTGCCTAAGGATAGCACCAGTGATGGGCACCTGGATGAGAAATTTGTGACTGTAAACAAGCTTCTGACAGCTCATTAAACTGCAATAACTCCATTACCTTGGAGCTGCAGCTCATTAGTGTGCTTTCCAGAGGGTGATTTACAAATACTACAGGCCAAGTGGGGATAGAACATCATTGGATTTCTTCAACCCCTGATTTCCAAAGGTTTAGCTGGTCTTCCCAAGAATATCTATGAAAACCAGACAAAATCTGGATCCATTTCAATGCTACAGAAGCATGACTGCCTCCTCTTTTTCGAGAATGATACTTCCATTTCTCTGTAGGCATAGGAAGAGAAAAAAATCTTGCAGCAGCAGAAGGAGCAGAATCAAAGTTCAGAATTTCTCTCTTTATCTATTCAAAGTTATACCCCAGCTGCTTTTGTGTTGCCCAGAATTAAACTTAATCTAAACACAGAAAGCCCAATTCTGCCACCAAAACTCATACTGAGAAATTCTTTTTTTTTTTTTTTTTTTTTTTTTTTTTTTTTT
>VZUI01054824.1:0-24861 GCA_013401135.1 Cettia cetti | reverse complement strand
GGGAGCTCTGAGTGCCCCAGGGGGATCTGTTCAAGGCCTTTAATGAACACCCACTTTATTCTCTGACTCTGCCTGGCTCTGCTCCAGGGGGACACTCCAAGGCATCACCTTCATGCAAGTGCTGGGCAGCTCACTTGGAAATACAGATTGGAAAGAGGGCATCAAGCAGGGAGGATCCCCCCAAAAAGTGGTCCTTGTGGTGACCCCAATCCCCGCCACACTCACCAGAAAAGTAATTTTAACATGAATCCAATCAGTACCTTTATCAGAAAGGGGTAAAATCAGGCTAAGGAGATATTCATCACTTCTTTCATTGTGTGTTTTTTGTTTTGGCTGAAGTGGGGACACCAGCAAGAATCAGGGCTTAAAGGGCAGCCTGGGGGAAAAAAATCCTCCCCCTATTGGCTGCTTCTTACTAAAAGGGACTTTCAGAGGAGACAAGTCTCAAAAGAAAACTCAAAGAAAAGATGCTCTCCTGGGCCATTGACCAAATGAAGCTTTTGGGTTTTTCCCTGAGAATCCCTTTAAATTATTCTTAAATAATTTTAGAAGGCACTTTTACAGAATATTTATGCACATTGAAGGTGCCCCTCCCATTTTCAATGACCAAAGATTTCTCTTTGCTCCTACAGGAGGGAAGTTGTAGCCAACAGGGTTTTATTTTCTGTGTCACCTGCCGGGTGCCCTGGTTTTGGCACGGATCAAGCACATTTGTCACTCTGTCAAGCCCTAATTTTAGTGACCAGGGTTGACTATAGGACTGTGAAACCCTTGGTTTCATTTATATCTTATCTTAAGCTCTGCATTTCATTTATTTTTAGTTGGTGACCATTTCTCTGTACCCTACTGCCGGCTGTGCCAAAATTTTGCAGTGATAACAGCCTATATTTCAGAGTATTTTCACAAAAATATATCTGTGTTTTCCTCCAGGCTGCTTATGCCTTGTAGGGCTCTTAACAATATGTTATCTACACTTGAGCTTTAAAACAAGATTCCCTGCACAGACTGACTTCTTGAAAAGAAAAAAAAAAAAAAAATTAATTCTGCTCTGAAATGTTCACTGCATTTAGGGAAGGGTTGATACAATTTAAATGCAACAGAAAACAGCAGAAATTCCTCCAAATAAAGCCACACCAAGGTCATGATTCACCACATCCTGCTCAATTAATGTACATAATTGCACAATTAATATATATAATTGCTTAATTAATACAAAGCAAAGCAGCCTTACTGTTAGGGGGTGCTCAGGGAGCCACTGCCCTGGAAGTGTCCTCCCACTGCCCCGAAAACTGGGTAGGGATCACAGCCTGGGAAAGCAAAAATTAAATATCTGAATATTGAGAGAAAGTGATGAAATAAGAAAGTGAAATATTAAGCAAAGGATGAAGGTCTGCACTAGGAAAGGTATTCTGGCAGTCTCGGTGAAGCCATGGATGGCAAGCTGCTCTTAATGCATTTTTTTCTGAGGGGTGGTGGGGAAAATAGGAGGACTCAAGGAAAATGGAGGTGGGAATATCCCCTGGGGATGAAAGCAGGATTGATGTCTGAGCTAGATCAGGGGTTTTCCCCAGCAGGTTTGAACATCTCCAAAAAAAGGGAAAAAATCAACCAGATTTTTAGAGGTGGTACCGAGATGTGTCCAGAAATTGAAGGCGTGCTGGTTGTCGGTCTGTCCACAGAGGATGGAGGTCACCCCCGTCCTGTCCCGTCCTTTTCCACTCCTGCTGGGTGGTGAAAGCTTCTCAGGGGATCACACTGAGGGTCACTGGGACAATCCAGGTCTGAAAAGGAGAAGAAAAAGGAAAGAAAGGAATGAAACTGCACTGATGTTGGCTGTGGCCCCATTTCATGCTGGCAGTTGCCATTTCCCTGGTTAATTATAACATTTCCTTGAGTGTAAATGTGTTTTTATACTTGGGCTCAGACAGAGTGAACTGGGGAACAGCCACTACCTCCAAAACGGGGGAGCTCCCAGACACTGCCTGATAAGGAAAAGTCCATCCATATGCCAGAGATGATTTTGCAACTGCCAAGAATCTGGCCTTTATGGCACTGGGATTTCTAGGCCCATCTCAGCAGTTACAGTGGGAAAACTGAGATGGGCTGAGCAAGCACCAGCACAGACACTGACACAGGGATGTTTTGTGTTTGACTGCAAAGAAAAGGAAAACCAGAGATAAAATTCACCAGATCTCTCCATATATATCACCTCTAGTGAGCCCCTCAGACCTTCCACATCCATCTGATGAATGTCTCTCAATATAAATCACCTCCAGATATTACTTCTATGTCTATAAACATCACCTGAGATCTCCAATATATATGTCTGATGCATCTTCCTTGATATATATCTCCTGGTAAAGAGCTCCTCAGATCTCCAGTATAAATCCCTAATATTATATATATATATATATATATATATATATAGAGTCCAATATATGTCCCTTGATACACCCAACCTCTGCCAAGCTCCTCTCAGTCTACCCCTGATGTATCACCTTGATACAAACCAGCCCTGGGCAGGTCGTGACCCATGCACAGCTGACATGAACATCTCTGATAAACAGCACCTGGCTGGAGCTCCTCAGATCCCTGTAATGCATCCAGTACATCCAGCACGACACACATCATCTTCAGGGAGCTCCTCACAGCTCTGATAGATGATGTCCCTTGATACATCACCTCCAGAGAGCCCCTCAGGTTTGAACATACCCCCAAAACACCTACCCTGATAAACACAACTCGTTACAGAGCTCCTTGGATTGCTGATAAATGTCTAACACACACAGATGTGCGTACACCTCAACGTGCTCAACTGCTGATTTGAATGTACATCTGATATGTGCCACCACCAGCTCCAAAGAGCTCCTCAGCTGCCCAATACACACCTGAGACACACCTACCAACATGCACAGAACCTCTGGAGAGCTCCTCAGCTGCCCAATACACACCTGAGACACACCTACCAACATGCACAGAACCTCTGGAGAGCTCCTCAGCTGCCCAATACACACCTGAGACACACCTACCAACATGCACAGAACCTCTGGAGAGCTCCTCAGCTGCCCAATACACACCTGAGACACACCTACCAACATGCACAGAACCTCTGGAGAGCTCCTCAGCTGCCCACGACACACCCCAGGGATGCATCTCTGCCACACGTCACCAGCAGAGCCATGTCTGGTGTGGTGAGGCCAGACAGGAGATCCATGAGAACTGTTTCCCCTGGTTTTAATTCCATCCCAGGGCCCTGGCAATAACAACAGGTGTGGTTTTGTGCCTTCACAGCAGGTGTCCATCACCTCACCCAGGAACATTCGTCCAAAGGAGTTGATGGGGATGCTTGCATAGGAAATGCCATTTCTGGAAACCTGGCCCAAGGTCATTGCCCAAGGACAGACACGGAAACAACTGGCTCATTTCAGGGCAGAACACGGCAGAAAGCTCCAAACATGGAAAATTTGTTGAAAAAGACAAAAGGTCAAGGTTCCTCTGGACTTCTCAGGCCAGTGTAGGCCCTGCCAAGAGATGTAGAGTCCTGATCTGCTCAGAAGGGCCTGAGTCCAAAACTCTTCCACCACAACAGCAGGTGAAATATTAAGGTTATTTATGGCTAAGAATTAATGCTCGTGCCTTGGAGGAGCAGGAATGGGCTGATGCCAAATCGTATCACAAATCTGGGACTTGATTTTCATTGGATTTGTCCTGACATCATGATGGAAAAGCTCATGTTTTGCACTGGCCCTTCATCCCTATAAAGACTTTTTTCTATCTCACAAGAAAGACTTCATCATCTGGGCTTACTGTGTGAACAAAACATGAGAGGCAGGGGGAAAAGGAGCAGAAATAAAGCTCTGTCAGTGTTAAAAGAGCTCTGATAGATTGGTAGACTGATTTTCACCCTTGGAGGTGGTCAGGCCTGAGGTCTTGGGTGCTGCGTGCATTTAGGACAAAAACACTGCGCAACTTTTGCAGAAATGATGCCATTTTTGTCCCCATCACGAGGAACACAAAGAGCCAACCCCACCAGGGACATCTCCCTGAACACCCTCACAGAGAGAGAGAAGTCTTTTTGAGCTGGAGCGCACTTTTAGCAACTTCAAAAGGCATCCTTTGAAGTTTAGCAAAGGCCTTTGAAGTCCTCCCCATGCGAAAGGGAATGGAGGAGATGCCTTCTTCAGGATGCTCCACCACAGGCAATGCAAGGCAGCAAGATCCATGGTGTCCCAGGCGCTCATGGTTGTACTCAGCAGCTGCCCGAGGGTCATACATGAGACACCACTTCTGACAAGTCATCAAACCTCACAAATGCCCTAAATCCTGATCCAGCTGGCCTGAATAGCATCCAACAGCAGAGATGGGAGCCCAGTATCCTGGGACAGCAGCCTTTACCTCAGTTGCAAAAAGCCAAGGGCATCCCTGTTAACAAGTTTTAATGAAGTGTAAGGGAATGCTAATAAAGCTGACGTTTAGCAAAACAAAATTCGGGATTTTTTTGCAAATGTGTAGGATTTTAAAGTAAGAAGGCTTTTCCCGGCATGTCACTTTGTTTCTTCTGATGTGAGCAAGCTGTGGAGCTTCCAAGCTCATCATGCCAATGCTGTTTAATTGTAACTATCACGTCTTAATAAATTTAATGCCAGCTCCTCTGACTCGGAGGGAAACCACAAATGGTGAAATCCGCAGTAATGCTGGGTTTTGTTGAATTATTTTTATACCCCACACTATGCCCAGCAGCAAGCTCTACTGGCCCCAAACTCCACACCCACAGGGACAACCAAAGAAACCCTGTACGTGTTAAAAAACAGTATAAATGCAAACATCAAAGCTCAAGTTTCAGTTAACCCTTTAAGGAGCTCCAAGGGATGATCGTGACTCTCCAAATACCTTGGCAACACCTGCTGCCATCTGCCAGGAGGACTTCTGTGACAAAAAGTGTTGGGCTTCTCCCCCCACAGTGCAATTTCTGCAGCATCTCCAGCCTCTGGGTAAGGGCTGGGGCCGAGTGTTGGGGATGCTCAAAGGGGCAAAGAAGAATATGGCATTTTCATTTCAGAAGTTAAACTGGCAATGCACAAACCCCACCCTTTCTCAGAGAGAGAGAGAAAGATTTGAGACATTCCCATACACCCAAATATTTTTGTATTTCTGCAAAAGCAAAGCTGCTTTGAGGCATTTGGGAGAGACACGTCTGTTGGCGCAGCCCTGCTGTAGGGGACTCGCATTTATCCAAACGGGGCATGTAGAGAAATATTGGACATCCCCACCCCAGACGTGTGCCTGTGAACACATCTGGATCCAGGGAACAAAAGCAGCCTCTCTCCACTGCGCTGATAAATAATGGAAAGGCAAAGTGCCCTGCAGAAGCAGCACCATACTGTTCAGCCTCGGGCGAGACGGAGGAAAATTCGGTACCCATGAGGTCTGGAACAGTGGGATTAATAACACATCAATTTTAATGCAGGGTGGCTTGTGCGGTTCTTTCCCTTTTCCTTTTTCTTTCTTTTTCTCTTTTTTTTTTTTTTTTTTTTTTCCCTGCTTCACAAACAGCAAAGTGAATGTTTGAGCATCTCAGTGGGGGGTTAATGAGGACTCTGATTAGTTATTCAGATTTGCCGATGCTGCCTACATCCATCCTTGGATGGGGGAGTAACAGGAAAGGGTTTGCAGAAAAAGCTCTTAAAGATGACCTGCTTGGCTTTCACAGATCAGGGGGATGAAGGTTTGTGGGGGTTCCCCAACCCCAAAATCCTAGTGCCAACTTTGAGATGGAAAAGCTTGTTTTCCCATCATTTGTAGAGGATGCTAAAATGCACATTCAGCTGTGCCAATTCCTGTAAAGTTTTTGAGGAAAACATTTGGATTTGTGGGTTTTTTTTCATGTGAAAAAAAAAAAATAACCTTGGTTGCCCTTAAACAAATTTGTGTGCAGTTCTGGTCAGAAGTATAAGACAAAAAACGATGGATGGACAGATGCAAGGACGCACGGATTCATGGATGCAAGGATGCACAGATGCATGGATGAACTTACACAGTGAAAAGATGCATGGATACATGGAGGCAAGGGTGGAAGAAAGGATGGATCACCCCATAAGCCACCGCTGGGATGCAAAAATGCAACAACTGCTGCAGTATCTCCTACAGCATCGCATAAAAGTCTAAGAGTGGTTTATGTCCCTGCAGAAAAGCAATGAGCTCACCTCCTTGCTCCTTGACCCAGGGATATTTTAAGCAGGTTGAGCTCACATCAGTATTTTAAGAAGGTTGAACTGCTGTTTTTCAGGGTTTCTTTCCAGATTTAGGCTTTTGTTCTTCACCTGCATCAAAAATCAAAAGGGAGCCTGAGAAAATAAATGGCGGGTGTCCAAAATGATGCCACAAAGGCCTAAAGGATGGAGCCAGGGAGGTGTTTCACAGCATTGCAAAGGGGCCAATAAAAAAAATCAGGCATTATTTTAGGATTCACTCTAGGACTCATTATTTCTTCATCAAGAAGAATTATTTGAAGGATGAGCAGGAGGGTGAAGGCACTCTCATCCTAACAATGAATGTCAAGACTTGATTTCTTTTTGGGTCTAGAGACCCAGCTGGCTCTTGCTTTGAGCATCACCCAACCCAGCATCCAACAGGGATTTTGGGGGGCTAAACTCCCTGGTATTTTTGTCATTTCCCACAACACCTGCCAGGATCTAAGGGGGAAGACAAAGTGGAGTTATCCTTCCGATTTCACACTGAGGCACTCCCCCCCAAACAGGCTCTTTTCCCAAGCACTGCCTCCATATGCTTTGTCTGGGTTTTAAACGGTGTGTTAATTGTTCTGAATTAACAGCTCCAGCTGGAGAAGCAAACAAGCAATTTGAAACCTTAAGATAACACCCAACTTATCTCAAGTGATTTAAGCTGGGATTTTTTGTTGGTTGGTTGGTTGGTTGGAGGGGAGGGTGTTAGTGGTTTTTGGGGGGTTTTGGGTTTAGGTTATTTTGAGGGGATACAACACCTTTCTGGTTGTGAATGCAGTGTCCAGAGCCTGGCTAAAATCAGTGCACCCAGTCTATCAGGAGTGGCCATTGGCACATGGCCACAGGAGAAGGTGGGATTGTAGGACAAAGAGAAAAAATGAAAAATCTCTGCATTTCACTTTGCTTTAGAGAAAGGAAAAATCTAATATATCCTCATCACTGCTGGGCTAACCACTGACTGCAGAAGAGCTAAGGATTATTTTCTCCCTAACACTTTTTTTTTTTTTTTTTTTTTTAACTACATAGAATCAGGGAAGCCTAGAATGATTTGGGTTGGAAAGGACCCAACCTTAAAACTCATCTTGTTCCAACTCCCTGCCTCAGGCAGGGACACCTCCCACTATTCCAGGTTGGTCTAAATCCTCATCCAGCCTGGCTTTGGACATTTCCAGGGATGGGGGAACCTGTGCCAGCCCCTCACCACCCTCACAGGGAAGAATTTTCATTTAGAGTTTGTTTCAAAATATTCAAGCTCTCAAAAAGACCAAAAAAACCCACCAGCAAACCCTTTCAAGCTTTATCCCTTTGCCCTCTTTCATCTTTTTACCTTTTCTTTTTTTCATTTGCTGCTAGATAGAGGAAGGGAGAAGGAACAACTATGATAAAAATTTGTTTACAAGACTGGATATTCAACATGGATACATCAATTATTTTTAAAATTGTCATTTCAGCAATTTAAATCCTTTCTAATCTCACTCAGGTTGTGGGATTCGAGGAGGAAAGTCCAGCCCTCTCTCCCCACCCTTCCATGCCTGGTTTTAAGAAGAGCCAGCAGTGCTGGCAGTGATACAGGCTCCAGAAGAAAAGATTTCTATGATTATGACCAAGTGTCTGTTGCCAGACTGAGTGGAAACTCCTCTTGCTACCTGTCGTGGTTCCAGTCAGGAGAGGGTTAATTTCTGCAGTAGCTGGGAGGGGGCCTGGCCAGGACCTGGTTATTCTATACCACTTCACATCATTTTTGGGGGGAGGGGCAGGAAAGGGACTCTCCTCCCAGCTGGAGCAGCTCTAGCTTAAGGTGAGCATTTTTGTATGTGAATCACACTTTTTTTGTACCCTTTTGTTATTAATATTGTTGCTGTTACTGTTTGTTTTCTCATTCCACTTTCCAGTAAATTGTTCTTATCTCAACCCATATTTCTGATGATGATCTTTGCCTTTCATGCCTCTAATTCTGCTCTCCAGCAGGAGCAGGGAGGGGAAAGGGGATCCAGTGAATGGCAGCAGTGATTTGCAGAGTCTCAGTAGAAGCACTAAACTGGGGGGACCATTCCTAAACCATGACTCCACCCCAGCCAAGGCTGAGTTGGGAGTCAGCGTCCATTAACCCCCAAAAGTTTTCCAAGAGGATCAGGACTGGGTCCTGTCAGATGTCGGGAGTTGTGGATGAGGTCACGGCCCTCCAACATGGTCTTCTGCTGAAGCTGGGACAGTTTGTCACCATTTTGTCTCCTTTTCCCAGAGGAAAAAAGGTCTAACTGTGCCCTGAAGACACGAAGAAGGGACATTAAGATGCAAAGATGCATCCTTCCCCAGCGATGGGCGGGGAGGCACCTCCAAAATACAGACCCAGCTCTGGGGCTGTGGGATGCCCAGATCCCCAGTGCCAAGCTGTGCTACCTGACGACCTCCTGGCACATGGATAAAGTAACAGGAGAAGCGATAAATCACTTTGGCACCTTCCCTGGGCATGGCAGCCCTTGATAAAAAACCAAAACTCAGGGGAGGGAGTCTGACACCACACCATTCCCAGTGCATTCTGTTGCGCAGATTAATCCTTCTTGATGGAGAATTACAATTAGGCCTCCGTCTTAAGGAGATATCAGCAATCAGATATCTTATCAAATGCCACCTCAATTATTCAAATAATCCCTGGCTCTTAGATTTGGGTGCTGTTTAGGGAAAGCAGTCCGATTAATGTGCTGACACTTCCCCATCACGTCCGACATCCTCAACTTCATGTCTGATTACGGAATTTGCATTCAATTTAATTTTTTCCATCTGGAGTAAATGAATAATCCGAGTACCTACCCCAGCCTTAATTACATTTGTTAAATTAAAAACCTGGGATGTGAGAAATTTAAATGCATGTAGCTCCATGGCCAGACAAACCTGCATGTTCAACCTGCCGCAGCCCTGCAAGCTCCTGCTCCAATTTCTCTTCCTTCCCCACAGCCAGGCATCAAGGAAATTACAACTAGAAAACAAAAATTCTTTCTAAATGATGAAACAATAGATGATCTTTTGACATTTCCAGCGCTGTTTGCAAGGGAATGAGATAAAATGTAATAAATTCATATACTTCTGTGTGTTTCTTGGCTCCAGCAGCTAAAATTTCCATCTCTTTATGCAGGAGTCCTGGGGAGCAGAAATCCTTGATAATGCCAAACAATTCGACACTTTATTTTCTCTTTACTCCACACCATGCAAAACACAGGCTTCAAGCTGCCAGCTGCTGGGAGTGAAACCAGATGCCACATCCCTTTTCCATATGGAAACAGAAATGGCCCCGTCTGGGGGGGCCGTGTGCTCCCCTCAGTTGCAGCCCTCCGTGACCCCAGGGCTGCTACTGGCACACAGCAAAGGCTCCCTCCAACAGCAAAAAAACCACTATTTCCATGCTGCAATTGTCATTTTCTACACTCAGCCTGGCTCAGGCTGGATCCTGGTACCATCAGACCCAGAGAACATCAAAAAAGATTCGCCCCAAGCCACCACACTTCCTAATTTTAAAATAAAGAAGTAAATGGAGAAGTGTAAGTAAAAGTACTGAACCTGATAAATTTTTCAAAATAAACTTAGCAGAAGCTTGCTGAATTTCCTTTCTTTTGGAGATGATGAAATTTAAAAGGATGGAATTAATAGGTG
This sequence comes from Cettia cetti, assembly GCA_013401135.1. Classification (NCBI taxonomy): domain Eukaryota; kingdom Metazoa; phylum Chordata; class Aves; order Passeriformes; family Sylviidae; genus Cettia; species Cettia cetti. Next base: position 14,971 of record VZUI01054824.1, on the reverse strand, counting down.
GGCTCAAAGTGGTGATGAGAAAAGTGTCCAAATAATTAAAGAATAATTAATCATTAAATGGAAGATAAAGCATTACCACCTCAGACCATTTTAGGAGGAATACTTCACAGATTAATTGGAAATGGGAAATGTCAAATAAATAAATTTGGGTGTTGATCTAGATGTCAGCAGCAATGAAAACGTTGAGGAAAGCCTTTCCTCAACACTCAAAAAGACTGAATTAAATAACTTACATGTGTGTGAGTGCAATGACAGCAATCCCCAGATTGAGGCTTGTGAGACCAGTAATAAAACACGGTTAAAAACATTCTGGGAAAGCCACGCTCGGGTAAAGTGAGACAGGTGAGAGCAGAATCAAAAAGAGTTCTCCCTTTCCTCCCAGCATGCTTGCAGCTCAGACAACACTTCTGCACTCCCAGGAAGCTGGGTTTGGACTCCCCAGCCCAAAAAAATCCCTTCAGAGGGGTGTAACAGTGCATCTCCCCTGGCACAGTGGCCATCAGATCCGGCCATCAGAGCAGGCAAATCAGATGCAGCCTAATGGAGCTGCGTTTCCTCATCCTTCCTGACTTTCTTCAGCTTTGTTTGGAGTTAACAGTTATAGTTCCGGAGAAGAAAACATCATGTTTTAGCAATGAGGTCCCCAGCGAGGCTGTTTAAAAATTAATTAGTGCCATGCAACATATTAGCGATGAATAGTAATTTTAGCTTTTTGTACCTACTTCATTGCCTTCTACATGGTTGTTATTCCAGCTTTTCCATGGTCCTCCCAGCCAACCAGAACCTACACAGAGCATACCAAGGAAATTATTGGCTTTGTCTCCTGGAAATACCCAATTCAACAGCAAACACACACACACCCCAACACCTTTTAAATAAATGAAGGTCATTATTTGCTGAGCTGGCTGGAAGGTTGGGAATCTGTTCTGCTCACAGAGGTGCCCATCATCCCAAAACAGCAGCTGTGCAAGGGTATGAGCCTGTCCAAGGGCAGTCCCTGGGCAGTGTGGGTGTTGTGGTATGGAGGAGGTTGTGGCTCATGGCTTCATCCAGGATGGAGGACAGAGGTCCCCCCTCCATGGACAGACATGGGTGGAGATCACCCAAACATGAAGAACATGGAGGACCTTCAGGGATGGAGGTCTGCCAACCCCAGATGTATCTGCCAGCCCCAAGGATGAAGATTTTCCTCCAAACCCAAGGGAGAAGATCCCCATATCCCAAAAATGGAGATACACTCCCAACTCTGAAGGTGAAGATGCTCAAGCTGCAGGAATGGAGCTCCACAAAAAACAAGGAAGAATCCACCTAACCCCAAGGCTGGGAATTTCCCCAACCATAAGGAAAGGGATCTCTCAACCCTGCAGATGGAGATCTCCAAAACACAAGGATGGAGACTCACAAACTTCAAGGATAGAGCTCCTAACCCTGAGTATGGGGATCCTCCAACCCTGATGACGTGGAGCCTCAAAACCCAACCCTCACATCCCTGAGCACAGAGATTCTGCAGACTCCAAGGATGGAGATCCCCCAACCTAAGGACGGAGAGAGAAATCCCCTCCAGGACAAAGACCCCCCCAAAGCTAAGGATGCAAACCCCATCTCCCCCAATCCCACGGAGAGCAACCACCCCAGGGACATCAGTGGCTGAAGTCTTCACCCCAGGCTGCATGGAGCAGAACCTGGGGCCATCACCCTGGTCTGGTAATGGCCACCTCCCAAACTGCAAGCCCAAAGGAGCCACCAGTGCTCTCCTTTCAGCAGTGAGCGAGGCAGCAGGGACCAAGGAACCCACGGAACCTCGCTGTGCGGACTGCCTTCAGGTGGATTGCGGAGCTGAGGGGAATTTGCTGGGACATCTGGAATATATTGGTTTTATGGCATGTTTCATATCACAGACAGGTACTTTGAAGCAGTTAAGTAGTAGCAGGGCAGCACGTCCCCATGGGTGGGCTGCGGTTTGTGCTTTCAGCCCCAGCAGCACCGGCATGACAAAGGGGCTGGGGAGACAGAGCTGACGTTTTCCAAACACAGCTTTGTGCCTCTGGGGGCAAATCCAGCAAGAAATTAAAACCCAAAAAAAAAAAAAAAAAAAGAAGAAAGTAAAAGAAAAAAAGGAAGAAAACAACCCCCACATCTAAGTGATGCTGATCCCCACATTAAGCTATTAACAGGCCCATCACAAATTGTAAATGACTCAGATAAATTAAATGGCTTAGCAACTGTGAGGAAAGACCCTTCTGAAGATTCATTTGTTTTGCTGAAAAGAAATTATTCAGGAATTTAAAATCTTTCCAGCAGCTTGACGCAGGCACCCTGTCAAGCCCACATGTTGATGCTCATGCAGGCCTGGGAGGCAGTCAGCCCTGAAAGGAGAAGTCAGAAAATCAGAGAATCCCAGAATGGTTTGGGTTGGAAGGGATCTTAAAGATTCTTCCTATTCTCTGTGATTGTCAAAGACACCTTCCACTATCCCAGGCTGGTCCAAGCCCTGTCCAGCCCTGTCATGGACACTTCCAGGGATGGGGCAGCCACAGCTGCTCTGGGCACCCTGTGCCAGGGCCTCACCACCCTCACAGGGAATAATTTCCTTCTGATATCTCAACCTCCTCTCTTTCAGTTCGGTTCCATTAATGTGCTCTGCGAGCCTCCAAAAGCAGGGGGATACAGGCATGCTCCCGCTGGTGAGCCACTAATGAGGCTGCACCTCCTTCTAGCAAAACTATTAAAATCCTCAGCCAATGAGGAGGTCTGAAAATGGGATTTGACCCAAAATATCTCCATGCAGAGGGGAAGAATTAAAAAAGAATGGGAGGACAGTAATGTGGGGCAAGAAGTTAAGGCTGCAACCCTGAGTGCAGTGAGGTGCAGTAATGCCAAAACCTGCAGTGATCCCCCGAGGCCCAGTGAGCAGCAGTGATTTACCCCCCAAAGCAGGGAGCCACTGCTTTCCTCCCCTGTTAATTCATGAAATTCATGTGTTAAACCTACCTGACTTCAGAGGCAAAGCCCAACTCCCTATTCACAGCCCTTTTAGCTCATGCAAAATTGAGGGGTTGTTCACCTTCAGACGCTATTTCGCCAGCAGCAGCAACTCAAAACCCCTTTTAGTGGAAGTTCAGAGGTATAAAAGATGCAAAACACCCCTAAATTATTCACATGGTGTTTCAATCAAAGCCACGCTATGGAGTAAAGGGAAGGATCTGGTGACCCTGGGGATGTCTCCCCATCTCTGGATGGAAAAACCCTTTTTGTATTTATTGGGGAGAAGTGAATGGGGGAGACGATTTTAAAAAAGGGTTTTCTTTATCCAGAAAGGGCTGGAGAATGAGGAATGCAAGGAGTATCCATTTTTCAGGTGCATCCTGATTGTATTTGCCCTTTGGCAACACTGAAGCTTCTCCAAACTTTTATAGCACCAGAGGAGTAAAATTAAAGTGGGGCATAGGAAGAGAAATTGCAAACCAAGAAATCCAGCAAGAAAAGACAGGAACAAACAGGGGAAAAAAATAATAGGAAACTCAAAAATTATTATTTTGTATTTCAAATACAGGAGGTTTTCAAAACATGAAGAGCCTTGGAAGATATTTTTTCTTCCATTTTTTTCCTCTCTGTTTTGCTTCTTTCTTTTTCATTGAGAATCCAGGTGCTCCTAAGCTGGGATTTCCATTTCTCTGGCTTCTTCTTGGGGCAAAACCCCAACAGCCCAATAAGAAAAAACCCAAGCTCGATCCCAAAAGTAGGACACCAAGCCCTGCTCAATCCAACCTCAGCTTGAGGCTCACTAATTACCCTGTAATAGTATTTATATGCTGCTGGCACACTCGGAAATGCAGCTCCTAATAACCGAGGTCGGCATCAATATTAATGTCCCGGCTTGACTCTCCATACACAGGGACCAACGAGAGACAAAAAAAAAAAAAATCAGAGCAAAGTGAAAAGAGGAGCAGAAAATGAATTTTACAAGTATTTTTCTGTGTTTGGGTGGGAAGGGAGTGCTTGAGATTAAATGAGGGGAGCAGCAATAAGAGCAAACGTAAGTTCCCATCTCTCAGGCATAAATCTTCCAGCAGGGCAAAATTTTTCACCATCCATACACCATTCCTCAAACTTTGAGTTTCCCCCACAGGTAGGAATAGGCCAAAAAACCTCTTCTCTTCCTGTGGGAATAGATTTCTACAACTCAGGACCTTCCCCTTACCAGAGTTACTCTAAGACAATCAGCTTCAAATATTCACCCCTACAAAATTCAGTCTTCTTTTGGTTGCTCGTGCAAAACCCCAGGCTTTGGGTTGGCTCAGCTGGAAACAAACTCCTGAGAAGCAGTTCTTTTCCAGTGATAGTTTGGGAGCATATCCCCCCAGACCCAATATTATATTGCATGCAAATGTACACAGAATCACAGAATATTTGCAGAAATGTGGCTATGCAGGGCACAGTGTGGGTTATATTTGTGTCCCAGCACCACTCCATAATTCGATTTAAAACCACCTTTTCTTAATAATTTCTATGCGGAGACACTTGTCACACCAGGAGCATTAAGGCAGAGTTTAAATGGAGTTAATAAAGTATTAATAGCCTGCAGTAAGGCTGTGATAGATTTGAGCTGCATGTGATCAGTACCCCTTGGCACAAGGTGTTACTCCCAATGTCCGTGCTCCGTGCACATCCAACAGAATCAGAGGCCTTCCATGAAAAATGCAGTTCCAGGAAATCAGATGTTTCTCGTGGAAAGATGCATGTTTTGGGGATTTTTCCCATCAAAATGAAAGCTGGCAGTTTAATAGCAAGCATGGACGTGGCATTTACTCTGTGGAGCGTCAGGTGCAGTATCAACCCACACCACTGACACACTAACTCATGTTGATTAATACTGAAAGAAAACAAAGGGAAGCCATAAAGTTCATGCCCAAGATCTCAACATTAAGACATTCCCGGATCATCATTTTGCAATACTTTCTTTTCAGTGGAATTTGAGAATTTCCTTATTTTTAGTGAAATTCCAAGCATGAAAAGGGCAAATTGTGGAAAGAATTTGAAAATAGATGCTCTACTTCCCTCAGAAACTGTGGCTTATGAAGCCTTTGCTGACACATTTTGAGCTGGTATTAAACAACATCAACAAGTAACATTGATCCTTCAGAGAAGACCCAGCTCTGCATTGACGACTACAACACATTAATTAACCCTTCAAAGACCCAGCCCTGAGTTAATGACTACAAAGGCAATGAGTAAACTGTTGATCCTAGAGAGAAGACCCAGCCCTGCATTGATGGCTGTGCTGTGTAGAAGCAGGACTCAAGCCAACTGCCTAAAGTCTGCCATAAAAATCAAATGCTACTATTAAGTGATTTCAGATATTACAAGAAATCTCCAGAGATTAATTACAACCTCGTTTGGCAATTTGGGTGGAAAGTGCACTCTGCACTTGTAGCCTTGGCCATCAATTCTGGTCAAACTTGAGATCTTTCTAAAGAGCCATTGTGTGACCCAGTGGAAATGGCAATTTTTCATATGGAATTTTTCCCAAAGCTTAAATCGCCTCTTTATTAAATATTTCTTAGTTCTAACTTGTGGAAAGAGGCTGAGAGGTCTATTCCAGGAGGAGCAGTCTGTGAAAAAATGTCAGAGGGTAAAAATGTCTCAGGGAAAAAAAAGCGAGGATTTCCACTCGAGATGCTGACTGGCACCACTGGACAACCCAAACTCTAAAACAAGAGGGGTTTGTTTTTCTTTGTTGGGGATGAAAGAAGAACCATGAGAAGGAGTAACACCTTCTTCCACCTTCTCCAGCTGCAGATGGTCACCCCCTTTTGGCCATTCAGAAATGCTGTTTCTCCAACCAAAACCCTCAATAGAAAACTCTTCCCCACCACTTCCAAGACAGAGGAGTGAAAGGGGAGCACCTCCCTCCAACCATCTGCATCAGAGAAAACACCAAAATCACCACACCTTGCAAATCCCTCCCTGCTTTCCCCTCCCCAGTGTCTGCTTTCCCCAGAGGATCCTCCAAGATGTCCAAAACCTGCTCAAAATCATGAGCTGCCAAACAAATAACTGAAATCCAACAAGAAATGGAGTTAATTGATAAATTGGGAGCTACTGACGTCAACATCCCGCACAATCAGCTCGCCATACCAGACATGGCTGGTTTATCAGCGCTCCAAGTTTGCCCCCACTGGTTTCCCATGAAATGGGAGCTGCAAGGACTGAGAGAAATGAAAGATTTTGAGGATTGCTGCAGCTTTTCAGCTCTCTCTGATGAGATACTATTGGCTGATCTCCTACACAGCTGCTCCCTGCTGAATAGACACATCCCACCTCCAGTGCCGTTGGCCATCAACCAATGTGGGAATAAATGCAAGTTTGGGGGATTTTTTTTCAGCTGATGTGAATTATTTGGGGATTTTTTTGGCTAAGGAATATGTGGTGATTTATCCAAAACTGCATTTATATGGAAAAATCCCCTCTTTGCTGTCTCATCCCTTACCTAAGTGGGCAGCTGCATGTGGTCCACTGCATTGACCACCATCCTACAGCCAAGTGGGTCAGGAATATTTAATACCAAAAACTGGGGAGAAATATTTTATTTCTTCAGCAATAAATGCTCCTTTTCCCAAAGTGCTAGTTCAGAATGGAGAAAAACATTCAGTTTTGAAATGCCTCAATGAAATTTAATTTTTGGTTTGAATCAACAGCTTCACTCGGTGCCATTTTAATGCTATTTTATGCTGAAATGTCAATTGGAAACTAACATTTTAAAATGTCAAAACATTTCACGTCTGCAGACGGTGCCGATAGTTTTTTGCTACCATGTGTCCAAACAGAAAACGCTTTTGGAATTTTACCATGGAAAGAAAAAAATTATATATATATATAATATATATAAATATATATATAAATAAAAATCAATATTTTGACTTCTTGGAATGAAAACAAAGTTAAAATATAATATTTCCTCTAGGATGCAAACAATATTTTCTGACAAGCTGTAATCACCAAAAAGCAATCTGAGCCAAATGTTTCCTACCACAGTCTGTTATAGCTCAATGGCAAGAGAGGAGAAAGAGAGTTTTGATATCGTAGCTTCTCTTCATTTTTTTTGCCAATTATTTCCAAGATGCAGGAAGCTCCTTCCACCACACAGAACCATTTCCAATGCACTGATTTTCCTTAATAGTAGGGAAAATAGGCTCAAAAAATGATGGCTTTTCTCCTCTAAAGAAAGAGATTTGGGGGAGATTTGAATTTTGGGGGGTTTTCCCTGTATTTTGCACTGATGATACCTTACCCCCACCAGTTTGGGGGAACTGGGGAGGAAATGGAACTGGGAGGTTTTTACCACACTCATTCTGGCTGCGGGGAACACGTGCACAGGGTGCGGGGGTTATATCCAATGTAAATGCAATTATCCAGTGATCTAACCTTTTAAATTCCTACCTTGCCTATGCATTACCAAAAAAACAAATGGAAAAAAAAATGTAAAAGAAAGCAAATAGAAGACAAGCAATCCACAGCAGTTACAGTAAAAAAAAAATAGAATTTTGCTTATTTTTCCAGTTCTGGGGGCAGGGTGTAAACGTACAGCTTTCGAAAATGGGATGAAAAGACCATTTTGGTAGTTTTGGTAGTTTTGATCGGCCAAGTTTTTTGTTCCAAATCTCACAGCTCCATCATCCTCGACAGCACAGCTCAGCCACCCTCCATCACCTTTACATCTCCTCCAAATTTCTATTTTTCTCATTTTTTTTCCGAGCCCAGGCTACAGCCCCGCGCGGGGAATAAGCGCAATTATCTCGTCTCGCCACATTTTTCCAGCTCTGCCTGAGGTTTAATTAAAGCCAAGAGAAAAACACAGAGGAGCAGCACTGGGTTCTGATATCGCCCCACCACATGTGGCAGGGAGAGGGGAAAAAAATGGGGGAAAAAGAAAACACATAGAGAAAAAAAATAGGAAAAAACCCCACCCCCCCTTCATCGTTGACTTTTTTATTTAGCAAACCTTCCTGGATATTGCTCCTTTACCATATTTGCTTTAAAAAATTTATATATAAATATCTATATATGTAGCTATGCAGGGGCCCATGAATATATGGACAGTTGGAAACGCACACACCCTATTTCTATAAATATATATATATAAGTGTAGCCTAATCCCCTGTAATCTCCTTGAATTACACCTCAACCACCCTCCTCACAGGTGACCTTTCCACAAAAGGCTGTTTCTATGCCAACAGCATTGTTTGAGTCAGGCAAGAGAAAAAATACGGCACAATAATCTGTAATTTTTCTTAAATTCAGTGTTTTCACCCACAGTTAGGAGCCAGTTGATGCTAGAAACACATTGGTCACAGGAGAAAAAAAATATTAAAAATTAATTAATATCTAGGATCTGAATATGAAGGGAAGAGGACAGTAACCTTGACGAAATCTAGATTTTGACAAAATTTCTGGAATTGTTTTTACAGTGTAATTCCCTTCATTTCAGAGTTTAGGAGCAAAATCCTACAGTTTTAAGGTCCTTCCCATCTTAAAATCTGCATTTCTCTCTCCCGCTCCATCTCATCTTGCCAACACAATCCACAGGTATCAGTTCCTACCAACAAGTCCAATTACGGAAAAGTCAGAAAATCTCAAATTTTTTTCCATTTTTACTGTTTTTTGAGGAATTCCACCAAGTAGTTCCTCTCCAGTGGGGGGGAAAAAAAATTACAATGCATAACAGATCTGAAAAGCTTGAGAAATTGTTATAACATGCACCAAGCCAGTGAACAATGTCAGATAATAAGTGGTTATGAGATTTGACCAAGCAAAAGCAGCTCAATATAAAGAATTTTCCAGAGGAAAAAACTCTTTTGGGTCTAGATAATGTTACTGCATTAAAAATTTGGGATATTTTTCCTCACTTTTTTCAATTCTTGGAGTTCCAACTCAGCCCCAAAAAGCTCATCTCAAAGCAGAGAATCTAACAACAATATAGAGAAAGAAAAATGAGATTTTTTTTTCTAGCACGTGTTTTGGGGTTTTGGGTGTACTTTGGAGAGTGGCACAAGGACCCATTGACTGTTGGGTTGAACCATCCCCAAAATTGTCTTTGGCTTGTTTAGAGAGGGACAACCTCCAGATTCCTGCAGATTCTTCTTATTGGCTGGTGGGGATTTATTTCTGTTTTTTCTTCTGACCCAACCCCAATATCTTCATGGGTCCCAGGAGGAAAAATATTTCCCAACAGATCCATCTCACAAGCGCTGAACCAAGAGGATAAAAATACCGGTTGCCATGGGAACATAAACTCTGGAGTTTGAAAATACCAGAATTAAACCTTACACTAATTTCAATCCTTAAATCCCTGTTTTTGCATCTGTGTTCTGGTGGGTTTGGAGCAAAAAAGCTAAATTTCAAGACCTCTGCCAGGGGTTTAACATCCTTACAAGATATTTTCCCATGGTTGGACGCATCCCCAAGCCAGGAATAAATTTATAAATTTTAAAATTTAAATTCAGAGTTAAATTTAAAATATAAATTGCTTTCTAATTTAATAACAATTTTCTAATTTAATAAGATATATTAGTTTCAAATTCAATAATCTAGGTGACTTTTAAATGAAAAACAAGGATTAGTCCCAGCTTGTGGAATCACCTCTCACCATCCAGCCTTGGAATCTGCCCCATGGATAATTCCTGGAATCAGGGCAAGGATTTGATCATCCAGAGCCAATAGATACAAAATCCATTTCTGCATCTTTTTTCAAAAAAAAAGCTTCTGAGATTAATTTTATTTCCTCAAAATACATTGCAATCAGTTAAGAAATATTAAATAATAATAATCAGGCCCCAGTGCTAATGATGCTCAGGCAGAGAATCCCCTGTTCAGTGGCAGCAAGAGCTTCAGACGCATTTAATGCAACTTTTGGAGTTGGTGTTGAGCAAAATTGCTCAGCCCAAATAGGGAAAAGACACACTCAAAGGATTAATTAATGTTTCACTCATTAATAAGGAGTAAATTTGGGATCACAAGCACAGGGATTGGTCAGCTAGGGAAAGCTGAGTGATAATAAAAGGATCATGAGTGAGAAGGGGACATCAATATTCCTCATCATAAGGGAGTATTCCAATCATTAAACTTGAGTTTTCAAAGGAAAAATGGAAGAGGGAATCCACTCCCAGGATCAGAAAAACACAGAGTTACTGCAACTAATTTGTTGGCAACAACAATAAAATTACTTTATACCAGCATCAGAGGAGTGCTGAGGGTTGGAGGGGTTTGCCATGGGGTGCTGTGGGATTGTTGGATGTTTTTCCAACACAATCCCAAGTGTCTGGAGCTTTGGAAGAGCTGAATCACTTCAAAGAGCTCCACAGCAAAGGTTAACTTTCCTTAGAACACAATTCAGGCTGATGCTCTGGACTCCCCCCAGTCCCAGCTGCAAAACTTCAGGTGGCAGAGGCAACGTGGCACCCTGGTGTTGCCACAAATAACAATTTCCACTGTCTTTTCTCCCAGAACAGGGGGGATGCTGCATAATTTCATTTCTCTAGAGGACCAAGCCACAATCCTGCAGCATTTTGAGAAAATCTCTGTTTTGGGGCATTGTGGATGTCAGTGGGACACTCCATCAGGTGTAGAAGCAACCGCGGGAATTTACTTACCAGGTGATGCTTTCCTCTGGCAGCAATATCCCCCAAAACCCCAAAAACTGGGGGAAAAACAAGCCTGTGGGCCCAAAAAGGGAGTTTTTCACCTCGAATTCCTAGCTGGGAGATGAGGCCCAGCTGCCTGCATGCCTCCACATTACAAGGGAAAAAAAAGAAAAAAAAAAAAAAAGGCAAGAAAAAGCAAAAGGAAAGAAAAGCAAGAAAAAGGGGAGGAAAAGCAAAACAAACAAAAAAAAAGCAAGGAAAAGGTGTGGGGGCAGAGCAAGGAAAAGCAAGGAAAGGCAAAAATAAAAAAAAAAAAGCAAGCAAAAGGCAAAGCTCGTTGGTGCAGTTTGGGAAAAAAGAGGTTGGAATCAGGCTCGCAGAGCAGCTTTCCCATCGCCCCAGAATCCCTCGCTGGCCCCCAGTGGGCTTGTGCAAACACCATCGGAGCGGCCGGCGCTGGCCACGCTCCTCGGGCTGGGATTTTAAATAAATACGGGAAACAGCAGCAGCCAGGGGCAGGGGGAGAGGCTGCACCCCCGTCCCGGCAGGGAACCTGCCTTTGGAGGGTGCTGAAAGGTGGATTGGGGGGAATCTGTTTCGCCCACGTGTCTGAAAATGTGATTTTCCAGGTAGCGCAGGAAGAGGAAACTTGGTTTTCAAAGGCGAAGGGGGTGAATGGATTGCATATGGTATATATGTGTATATTCAGGAATAATTTGGGGGTTTTTAGTAATCCAGGAAGAAATTCAAGGTATGATTATGGCAGAGGGAGAGGGGGAAGGCACCACATCACCTAATGCCACTATATATCTTATATAATTTATATCACAAACCACGTTATACGTGTTTTATGTTATAGATTACATTTATAGAAGTTTAGATGTTCTCCAGCATTACATGTTACATACTACGTTTTATATATGTATATTACACAACATATTAGAGTAATATGTATTAGTTATATTCCAATAATAGAAAATACATAAATCTATTTTATATCATATGATACCTATTATAAAACATGGGATCAATAAATTATTTAGTTTCTAATATTTCTTCACATGGTTATATATCTATGATGTGATGGAAATAGCACATATTATGTATTATTTGAACATATATTATCTATCATTCCCATCTATTATTTGTCTCAGGTAAGATGTACCAAATGGATGGATTTATTTATGTGTGACCTTCAGGATTTTCTTGGGCATTTAGTGGGGAAAAGATCTTTTCCCAGAGGTACCTGCTGGACCTGGGAGCACTGGAAAAGCACTGCAGGGCACGGATTTGGGGGAGCACACCTGGCAAGGGAAGATGCCGACAGTTGTTAGCAACCCCTGGCACTGAACCCACCTCTCTTCCCCTGCAAAACGCTATTGCATCATTTCATGGATGTTTTCAGTGCAAAAAAAAAAAAAAAAAAAAAAAAAAAAATCCCCTTATTGAGCATCAACCTCACAAAAAGGAGCTGATATTTGGTGCCTTTCCCCATCCAAAATTCTTACCTGGACCTGGTTTTCAGCCCATCCCAGCTAAAAAAGAAGTCAATAAAGGGAAGATGAAAAGCTATTTATTAGGATTGATAACAATCATTAAAACTGGCTGGGTAGGAAAGCATGATTCTGCTCCAGAGAAGGAAGAGGGAAAAATGCAAATTCTGCATGAAAAGAAGATATTTCCCTAATCGCCCCAATCAAACGCTGGTGCAATTATCTGTGGCCAACCCAACGGGTTAAAATTATCCTCTTCATCTCCGGACACAGTGAGGAGCCGAAAAAATGTTTCATTTTAATAAAAATGAAATCTGGACCCCGCAGAAAGCAGCTTCGCTAATGACGTGTTTACACAGAAAAAGACAATTTCTATTTAATGGTGATTACTAGAGAGAAGAAATTAAACTTCCCAGAGTCTATGGGTTAGGGATAATGGGGAGAAAGTTACTGAGGGTGTGTAAATCAGGAGAGCTGGATGAGGGAATGGCCACGCGTGCGGACAGCTCGGTGCACACAGCTCTGCTTCACCGGCTCTTAGTGGGCAAAAATGGGTGTTTTGCTATGCAGATTTATGTGCCTGTGTGCGTTTGCATATATGCAAATATCTGTGTGCGTTGCAAATGTGCAACGGCACGGGGAGAAGCGGGAGATGCGCGCGGTGTGCAAAGGTGCACCTGGAAAGGCACGTGGAAACGGGCACACGCACGTGCAGACACAGCCAGAGAGGCCACTGCACATCTGTAAACAGGCCAGTGCACGTGGCAGCACGCACATAAATGCAGCAAGGCCCGAGGAACACGCACAAACACGCATGGGACACGCATGTGCAAACACACGTGCAAAGGTGCACATGCACAGGGCAACACACCCGCAGCCACAGGGCAAAGCCCACCCTCGCTGTACCCCAGGCCGTGCAGACCCTGCACTGCACTCCTGGGCTGCTGAGGGATCTTAGGAGCCCACTTCAGAGTTTAAAAAGTGCAAAACAGGGTTTGATTGCAAAGCCGTGCCAGAATTTCAGGTTTTGGCTCCCCAGGTGAGAGGTGCAGATCCTTCCTATTCATTCTACTTATTTAATTAATTTTTAATTCTTGTTCTCTTTTGAAACAGTTTTTTTCAGGATAAAAAAATGATTAATTTCTTTCCGAAGAAGCCAAGACAAGATCTTTTCACACCCATCTCCCGCCCTGGATGAATTAAGTTTTGGGGCTCTTCTTTGTGCCAAAGCCATTTCCACCCCGCGCCGACCTGTGCAAACCCATCCCAGGGCAAAATCACTCCAACATCAGGCTTTAAAGAAGTCTGCTCCTTTCTAGAGCACAGCAAACATCTGCAGAACAAGCCCAGATGCGAGTGGTGTTCACCCCCCTCCTTCAGGAATTTCAGCTCCGAGGCACATAATAAGGCAACGTCTGGGATGGTTTAATAATAGTAAAATTAAAATCGTTCCCGCAGCAGAGTGAAGGGCACACTCGCGAGGAGGTTTGCAAAACAAAAACGAGCCCCAAGCTGAAGTCTCAGGGGAACAGTTGGATCAGAGGAACAGTAAACAACGCACAGAAATGCAACTTAATTATCTTTACAACCCGAGTATGCAACCGGCTGCCGCAGTTTTCCACGGATGTGGGAGCAGAGAGGTGCTGGCATCCCCATGCTGAAGCTGCAGCATCCCCAAAAAGCCAAGAAAAAAGAGGGTTTTTTGCAAAGTTTTGCTTGAATTTTCAGTCAAGAGCTGAAAACGGCAGGGCTGATGTGGGATTGAGGATGTTCATCCTGACTTCTTATTCAGCTCAGAAAAACACAGCTTGTTGTAAATTTTTTGCTCATTTTTTTAAGAAAAACAAACTCTTGGCTTGACCTTGCCAGGTCTCACTGCATACATGGCCACTGTGCCCCCTGCATTAACACCACGTGGGGAACTGCTGCCCTTCTCTCACTGGGATGGTCTCCCATGAAAAACTGCTGCAAAAAATGGGAGTGGGCAGAAAAAATACCCGTTTATAGGTTATATATATATATATATATAAATAAGCTGGAAATTGTGTTAATTTAAGCTGAGGATGCTGATGAGGAGAGAAGTGATGCTTGAAATCAGAGTGTGGGAATGGTATCAAGCCAGGGATGCTGGAAGGGACCAAATCAAGGATGCTGGGTAGGATTAGCTCAAGGATATGAGAATCAATCCATGGATGTTGGCTCTTATCAAACTAAAACTTCCACAAGGGAAGGGAGAATGCCCACAAGGGCCAAAGCTAAGACCACACCTGCAGATCAGAACATCCAAGAACATTCAATGCATCCATTATGCAACCCGAATCCATAAATCCATGGAACCTGCTAAGATGCACCAAATGGATGCATTTCCTGAGGGAAATGGCAGAGAAAGTGGTTGAGTCACTATCCATCATATTTGAGAAGTGGCAGTCTGCAAGGTACGGAAAATGGGAAATAAAACTCCTCCAGGGGAGAAGAACTTTGGGGTGCTGCTGGGTGAGAGCTGGACAGGCCCTGGCCCAGAACCCCCTGAGCTGGGCTGATCCCCCAGCGTGGGCAGCAGGGGAGGGGGGGATTCTGCCCCTCTGCCCTGCTCAGGTGAGACCCCACCTGCAGAGCTGCCAACAGCTCGGGGGTCCCAGCACAGGAAGAGCCTGGAGCTGCTGGAGAGAGTCCAGAGGAGGCCACGGAGATGCCCCAAGGGCTGGGAGAGCTGGGGGGGCTCACCTGGAGAGGAGAAGGCTCCAGGGAGAGCTCAGAGCCCCTGGCAGGGCCTGAAGGGGCTCCAGGAGAGCTGGAGAGGGGTTGGGGACAAGGGATGGAGGGACAGGACACAGGGAA
>VZUI01054822.1:0-24869 GCA_013401135.1 Cettia cetti | reverse complement strand
AGCTCCCCGCAGGGCCCGGGCACCGCCGCGCCGCGCTCAACAAGTGCGTGCCCCGCCGGGACCGCGCCCGGTGCACCGCGCTCCTGCCGGGCGGCTCCCGCCTCGCTGCCCGGCACGGGCGGCCCTGCCACCCCGGGGTTAAGAGCCGAGCGCTGGGAGCCCTCGCTCCGCGCCCTCCTCGGGCTGTGGACGCGGTGTGCTGCCGTGGCTCGGAGCGGGTGGCCGTGGGATGCTCTGCTCGCAGCTCCCTTGCGTGCTGCGGGGAGGAGAGCGGGCAAGGGGCTTTGGGCTCTGCGAGGTGGGATTTCCTGTAAGTGGGGCTTGCATGCACCTTGAAGCACGTGGAGATGGGCCTGGACACCCCGTGCTGTTTCTTGGGAGCTGTAGGAAGGTGGTCTCCCTGTCACGTTGGGTGCTCAGCACTTCCCTAGATCAGGAGCTGGCTGTCACCCGGTTCGAGTGGGCAGCAGCACAGAGGTCAGCACAGTGCATGCTGCTCTTGCTGCGCAGCCTGGGCTGCGGTGGGAAGTTTACACCAGGTTCCCAGCGTTTGTGTCCTGGTGTGGTGTCCCCAGCTCTCCATCTGCTTCTTTAGTTCTGCTGATAAGGTCAGGAATGACCAGGCACTCAGCCTTGCTCATGGTGTGCTGGGCAGTGTCTGAAGTCACTGCTTTATCTTGCAGAAAAAGAAGCTCTTCCTAATAGCACAGGGCTAGGATTGCCATAAAGCTTGGGGAAGTCCCTGCTTTTCCTGGAGTAAGTGTGGAACCCAGCTCCCAGTCAGAGCTGTTAACACTTCCCCAGACTCCTTTCCCTGTTCTGCTCCCACGATGAGTCAGTGTGGGCTGGTGACACAGGCAGGAGGACCCCCTTTCCCCCAGGCCGAGGAGAAGCTGGGCGAGCTGGGACACCAGGTGGCACATACCCGAGCAGACACAGGCCCCCTTGTTTGATGACCTGAATTCTCGAGGGCCCTGTGATGAGCAGGGTCATCCTTTCTGCATGAGTTCCTGGCTTAAAAGATGAGTCTCCAGCAGTGGCGGGACAGCTTCCCTGCCTTCTCACACAGACACTCTTTGTCTGCCTGGATGACAAAAGGAAATATCCACTGGTGGGGCAGGGATGGTCTCAAAGTCTACAGGAGCTCACCACCTGCCTGAGATATGGGTCACATCTGAGGTCAGGGCTGCACTGGCAGCTCTGGCTGTCTGCCCAGAGAGGTGTGGAGGTGTCCAGGCAGAGAGCTCACAGCTCCACTATTTTAGGTCCAGGGTTTTCTCACAGCTGTGTCTAGCCCAGTCATGGACCAAAATGTTGGTTCATGGCAGCCTCCGGCTCCCCTCCTCACCATCATCTCTCTGGTCTGACCCCAAGGCATTGTGTTCCTTTCCTGCTGACCCACGGCTGCTTGCTGCTTTGAGCAATTCTCATGCTTCACCCTGTGGAAACCCAAGTTTTGCCACTCCTGTAGCTGAGCTGTTTGCACTATGTGAATGGGCCCACGCTCAGCTTTGCTGCAGCCATCTGGCCCTATGTGGGAGGCTGCAGTTCCTGCAGTAGTATTCATAGTCCTGTGCAACCAGAATGTGTCCAGCTCCTGAACAGCTTCTGTGCCTGGGAGGTGGCAGAGGTGTTCAGGCTCCCCAGTGCCACAGGGTTCAGAGTTGAGTCAATCTGATTTTAGCCCCTGATTTTCAGGGTTGGTGGCAGAACTGCCTCTCCTCCAGTCCCTGCCCAGGTCTCCAGCGTGGGCCCTCAGTGCCTCTCAGCAGGGTTATCTTTCCCAGGTGTGTGTAAGGAGGCTGCTTTTGTGGCTGTCTGACTTTTAAAAATCCAGACTGGAAGGCAGCTTGAGGCATTATCCCAGGCTGCTCTCCAGCCTTCCCTTAATACCCTACAGTGTTAATGCCTTGTTACTCCTGTGTCATCCCTGCAGACACTGAACGGGCAGTGGAAATTCTGACCAGATACCAAAGCACCCTGCGGGCCCCGGAGGAGCAGGAGTTAAAAGCTTCCATTGGAAAAGTCTCGCACATCTTCCAAAGTGAACTCTTCCAGGCTCTGCTGGGTAAGCCCCTGCCTTGCAGCCCCTTGCAGCCCCTTGCAGCCCCTTGCAGCCCCTTGCAGTCCTGTGTTTAGTGGGGTCTCCCAGGAGCCTGATCCCACGCTGATGCCTGGCACTCACCAGTGCATTCTGTGGAAATGTGGCTTGTGATGCCAGGGAGCTGGGCAGTCTTTCCCCTCCAGGGCTTAGGCAGAGATTCCAGGGCTGCAATCACTGCCTGTTTGTAGTGAGCAGCGTTCTCAGTCTGATTGAGGACAAGGGATAGCCCCTTCTTGATCAGCACCTGCTAAGGGATCCTGCCCTGCTGTGAGCACTCTCTGTGCAGTGCAAGCCTGGTGTGTCCAGGAAGGAAAACTACATTTTTCTGTCTTTAAGAGAGAATCCACACGTACCCCAGCTCCTTTGGGATATTCTGGCCTTTCTTGTGCTTAGAGCCACCAGCACTTGTGACAAACACACTGTTCCAGCAGCTCCATTCCACACAAGACCTAACAGCAAGGCTTATCTTGGGGCTGGACAACAGAAAATGGCATTTTGAGCACTGTATAAAGTTCTCTGTGTGAATTGAGACAAATGCAGCTGAAGCCTTTCTGGGCTATGCAGCTCCTCTGTGCAGGACACACAGCTATCTTGCTATTCTCCTGAAGTTCTGTTCACTGTGGGAAATGCAGGCAGCCCTGGTGGTTTCTGTTCCTGGATCTCCTGGGAGAGAAGCTGAGTTTCCCTGGTGGGAAGGAAGGGAAAGCACCCCAGAGGCTCTGCACTCTTAGAGGAAGACCCAGGCCCCAGGGTGCAGAGCTTCACATGTGGTCTGTGGCTCACTCTCAGTGCATTTTGGCCCAAGGCTGTCTCAGCCCTGGTGCTCCCCTTTGCTGTTCTCTTGGCAGCTCTCACCTTTTCTTCACACCTCTGCAGCCAGAGTTCCACTTGTGTGCCTGCAGAGATGAGTTGCCAGCTCCTCTATGCTTCAGGTTTTCCATTGAAAATGGAGTTTTGTGTCCTGAGCAATTTTATTCTCTCCTTTTTTCTCTCTTGCTGTTGGAGCATCACCTGGAGACTTTCAGTTCCAGCATGTCCTTTTAAAGGTCTTGTGCTGGAATGTCTGTGCCAGCAGCAGCAGAGACATGTCCCAAGGGTGGACTCCCCAGGGCACGTGGGCCCCCACACTGAAGGAGCCAGTGTACATCTCCTTTCTTATCTCTTAATTTATCTCCAAATGATCCCATCCTGGAGGCAGGGATCCCAGCAGGGCTGTGACCTTGACCAACCTGACATTACCCCACCAGCCCTGGCTGCTTTTGTGTGCTGGCCAGTCCTCCCTGGGGCTGTGTGAGGGCAGCAAGGCAGCTTTCCCAAGGCCCAGGGCTGTTGCTGTTAGAGCAGAAGTGCTGTGGAGAGAGTGTGGCTGCAGCGAGCACGTCTGCACCGAGCTGGCTGCAGCTGCACGCTGGCAGGCGGATGCTGCAGCGTCCCCAGCTCCCTGCTCACAGCCGTTTGTCTTGGTGTCCTATCAGCCCTGGCACGAGGGAGTGCTGGGAGTGTCACTTGTTTACTGGTGACCTTTTCAACTGGTTTAACAGGATATTAAATCCCCGTGCCAGAGCGAGCCTTTCTCTAGATGTGTTTACCTAAACTAGGAATTTGCATTAATTACTTCCGCCCCCCTCCCCTCGACTCCCTCCCCCTGCTTCCCCTTGGAGTGTAGGTTTGTGAATTCCTCTGTCCCAGCACGGCCATTGTGTCTGGCTGTGTGCTGGCTGTGGCCACACACACTGGGCTGCCTCGTGTCCACAGTCAGTACCCACTGGAGCTCGGTAACAGCACTGCAAGGGTGGTGGAACATTTCTATTTTCATTTTTTATTTTCACCCCTCCTTTTCCCAGTGGGCCAGTGTGTCTGAAGTCTGCTCTGAGTCACAGGGCTGGCTCAGTGTGGGAGGTGGATGTGCAGGAGAGCACAGACACTGCTCAGTGCAGAGCTCCTGCCTCTCTGCCCCACACCGTGCCAGATGCTTCTGGCTCTGGAGAGGCCTTAGCCTGCAGAGGTCTCTCCTCTTGCAGCCCTTCAGCAGCACAGCCCTGCTTTTTCTCAGCCCCTGGGGAAGATGAATGCATGAGCACGGTCCATCCTGTCCTCAGGCCACCTGCTCCTGCAGGTAATGCTCTCCTAGAGCACACATTGGCTGACTGGAGTTTGAGCATCAAAACAGGTCATAGGAGAGCTACCAGCAGTGCCAAACATCATGGAGTTTGCCAAGTTAGCCCACATGAAAAATGCCAGGGGTATGATTTTCCATATGCTTTTTTTTTTAGAGAATAAGCTGGTTTGGGGTCTCCAAACCCCCACCTTTGTCGTGTCCAGGGTGCCTCAATGTTGTGCTGTTGTGTTGGATCAGTCACTGCGATCATGCCCGGTGTTGCTCTGCACATGCACCGTGTTGTGCCAGACTCCTGTGAGCACGGCCCAGCCCTTTCAATCCCTGTGGCCACCTCCCTGTCCCTGGAGCCGGGGGCACGGTGCCTGTGCCGGGGCAGCTGCTCTGCTCCTGTCCCGGCGGCTGCCTCGGCTCGGCACGGCACGGCTCAGCACGGCGCTGCGGGAGCCGCTCTGCGCTGGAATGTGCCAAACCCTGCTCCGCACAAAAGAAATTCCTTGGCTGTGCAGAGGGAAAACAGGCTGTGCTGGCTCCCTTCTGCTGGCCCCTCTCTCCCTGTGTCTGAGGCTGAGGAGCCAAGTGCGTGACTTGCGAGGAAGCAGCCCGGCACAGGGGTGCTGCAGGAGCCCGGGGGGGGCCACGGTGTCCCCGCTTTCCCTGTGCTCGGTGCAGCCCCTCAGGGAGATGCTCGGTCTCTTGTGCTGCTGGGGAGGATGGGGTTTGCTCACAAAAGCAGCTCCCTGACCTTTCCTTCCCAGAGCCGGGGCTGAAAGGGGCCCTTGTGCCCTCTGCAGCAGGAGAAGCTGGTGGACAGGCAGGGTTTGTGTATGTCCAGCTGTCCCAACTGCCAGCAGCCCAAGGGCCGAGCTCCTCCCAAAAATCCTCCCGGAATCAGCTTCTCTCCCGTGCCTGAGCAGTGGCCAGTGTAGAGCTCTGTAGGTCCTGTCAGCTGCTTGGGCCCCCAGACCTCCCCTGCAGCTCCTTTTACCCTGCAAAAGGTTCCTCATGAGCACCCTGATGTGAGGAAGGCAGAAGGAGGGGCAGGCAGTGCTTCCCTGGGTGCAAAACCCCAGCAAGACCTGCTTGCCAACAGCACAGCTGGGGATGATGGTAATGGCTTCACCGGGTGGCTGCAGGAGCCAGCGTGGAAAACTGGAGGAATCTGGAGGCTTCCCAACCCTGAGGACTCCTCCTCTTGCACATTTGCCCATAGCAAGGATGGAAACTTGCAGCTTGCTTGAAAAAGATCTGCTGTGGCAGCCATGGGTGTGACTGGCAGTGGGGCTGAGGCTGGGGCTTCTGCTGGGGGTAAATCTGGTGTGCTGCAGCTGGTGACAGTGCATTGGGGGAGGAATTTCATTTTCTGGAAGTGCTTGTGCTGGCTGGCACAGGGGCACTGCATTAAAGCACAGAAGCTGGTGCTATAGAAATATTTAATGACATTTATTTGATGTGTTAACACCAGGAAAAAAATTGTTCAAAAAATTCTAATCTCTGTAAATCTGGAGTTGCTTTTCCTTATTAGATCCAGAATGGATTTACATGTCATCACACAGAAACTGTAAGACACAACATGCAGCTTCATCTTTTGCTACCACAACATCCTCTTATGGAGGCTTTTCAGGTAGTGCTGCTCTTAAAGTGCACAGGTGAGGCAGACTTGTGTGCAATTTGTGGTGCTCATAAAAAAAGAGGGAAACCAGCATATATTTAAATTATTTTAATGCCACGTGCATGTGTCCTAAAATGTACTTTGCTGCCTGAACCCTGCCCACCAATCCTGAAACTCCTCTAATCCCTGGTGCCAGCAACAATTCTCTCTTCTGGCAAGCACCTAAACTGGGCTGAGGGTTTTGGAGGTGGAGAGTGGCTGCTTCAGGGGACAAGTTTCCTGCCCCTCAGGCACCTTGCCAGCTTGGCTGCCCAGGGCTGTGTTCCTGCAGCAGATTGGTGACAAACGGGGATGCC
The DNA here is from genome assembly GCA_013401135.1 of Cettia cetti. Taxonomy (NCBI): domain Eukaryota; kingdom Metazoa; phylum Chordata; class Aves; order Passeriformes; family Sylviidae; genus Cettia; species Cettia cetti. The sequence goes on along the minus strand of VZUI01054822.1, from coordinate 18,681 downwards.
CGCAGCAGCACACCCCCACAATGGGGCTGTTCAAATCCTGTTTTCATTCTTGCAAAGTTTTGTGTGTTCCCAATGTAATCCTCGCAGCCAGAAGCTGCTGCTATCCTGTTACGCAATTATTATTTTTATAACCAGAGGCAGGGATGTTTTAGCAGGAAAACAAAGTCCAGTTTCTCTGGCTGTGAAGTGAGTGCTTGCTGCGACCTCGTGTCTGATTTGGGAGGGCTTCAGGGGCTGCCAGCAGCCAGTTTGGCAGCCAGGGTGCTGTAGAAGGGGTGCCCCAGGTGTGGTGGGTACATCTGGGGGCTCCCACTCATCCCATGGCTGCCAGCTGCCACATGTGTCCCAGGGCACAGGACAGAGGCTGGCAGCACAAAACAGCAGCTCCCAAAGTGGCACTGATGCCAGGTAGTGGCACGGTGCCCCCTGCACCTGGGCACCCTTGGGCACCCAGCTGGGCTGCCAGCAGCTGAGATTTCTGTCAGCTTGGCCCCTGCAGCTGGGAGGTCAGCACAGCAGGCAGCCCCTGGGAGCTGGAGGATGGGGGTGAAGCTGCTCTCATCCCATCTGCATCAGGGATGTGCTGCTGCAGTGCATGGGCACGTGGTGAAGCACTGGGAGAGAGGATGGGGAATTGTGCCTGGGCATGCAGCCCTGCTCTGGGAAAGCATCCCTGGTGTCATGGGCAGAGTGGGAGCTTCAGAGGTTATTTTAAAAGCCCTCCTGTTGAATCACAAGATGAAGAAAGGACACCCTTCCTTTCTAAACTCATCCTCAGAGAGGAGCCTTGGTGCAGCTGGGTCCAGCCTTAGCCCCAGACTTTGTCCATGGTAAATGTCTAAAGGATTATAGAGGTGTAATTGAACCTCTATACAACTTCGTCCCACAGGATTAAGGATGATTAAACCTAGTGTATTTATATAAATATATTAAATGATTTGTGTAAATCTAATACAATAGTGATAAGGATTAGAGAGAAAAAAGAGCTTAATCAGAATTATTTACTAAACAATATGGATAGCTACAACTACTAATGTGCACTGCTTTTGAAGCAATATTAAAGCAATTATATTAAAGCTAGCTAGATGATTGTTAAGTAGAGATTGATGCTACTCACCCATACCACTGACCAAGGGCAAATCTCTTTGACTCAGCCTCAAGGAGTGACCTTGAAGGGTGTCCCCACTCAGGGGAAGGATCTTAGAGAAGTATGATAGAAATCCTCACTGTGCAAAAGTGTGGCTGGCCTTTTATAGCATAAAGTGATTGACTCTCAGTCATAATGCATTTTTTAGATTGTGTTATCAGACCTAATCAGCAAAATATGCTTTGGGCTGAAAAAGGTGTGAGCAGCTCTTTAGTTTCTACTTCTCACCACTCCTGACTCTCACTTCCACATCAGAGCATGCACATCCTTGCTCATGCACATCCTTGCTGCTCCCAGCTCCAGTCAGGGAGCTTGTCCTGCATTTTCCCGTGGTGGGGTCTGAGAGTTTGGTCAAGCTGGTCTCAGCATTCTTCAGCACTAAGAACAGCAGACCCTCCTCACCTGATCTTACCACTGCTCAGCAGACCCTCCTCGCTCATCCCTTAACTGATGGACTTGTAGGACAAATTTCCAGCTGCTGTATCCGTGCTGAGGCAGAGCATCCTGCTGCACCTGGGGAGCAGCCTCAGGCGGTGCTTACACTGCCAATGCCCAGATTTCCTGTTGCAGTCTCTGTCACCTGGGTGTTTAATACCTCGTGGTGCCATGGTGTGGCATAGTTTGAGGTGAGAAATCACAGCCTGGAGGGTAAGTGCAGGTGCTTCACCCTTCCCAGGGAATGGCCACATCCCCCTCAGGCCCCACAGCTTGCCCCTCGAGTTGCTCACAGCAGAGGAGCTCTTCGGCTTCCTCCACAGCAGACACAGGTACAGAAAATGATCTCAGGTTCCTGCTGTGTCTTTTCCTGCTTCAAGTGCTCACTTATGCTGCCTTGACTTTTTGGCCCTGCAGGCTCTGCCAGGCTTCCTGTTTCCCAGGTGCTTGAAGGGATTTATTACTTTTTTTATGGCTTTTGGAAGGCGTTTACCAAACTCTTTTGGCCGACCTCTTGGAGCTTTACCTTTAACCTGTCAGCATTTACCATCCATTCTGGTTTTCTCATTTAGATGCAGCTTCAGCAGTTTAGATGAATGTCTTCTCATTTTCAATAGCCTCTTTTCCTCTGCAGTCAAGCCTTGCTTTCCTGCCTTTTGCCTTTACAGTATCCCCCAGCCAGACACTTCATGTCTGTTCTGATGTCCCTGTGGGTCTCTCTAAATAGGCTCAGAGCCTCCCACAAGTTTTTGTTATCCCTTTCAGTTTCTTCATAAAAACAGGTTCTCACTTTTGAGGTAGTTTCCTTTTTGAAATTAAACACTTCTGCAGTGGATATGTTGACCACTATGGAGGTGATGGCCCTGGAGATAACTGGAGCTGCCAGGGGCCAGCAGCTGCCTGAGTGTGCAGCAGTGGGAGCTTCCTTAGGGAGGAGCAGAGCCCACTGCAGCCCTTCTGCTCCCTGGAATCCTCTTTGTGTGTGACCTGAAGAGGGTAAAATCCTCCTGGCTGGGCTAGGAAAGGGTCTGGACTCCCAGAGCCCCTCTGGAGCTGGAGAAGCTGCTCTTAGGTCCCACTGTTACCCCAAAACTGTCTCTGGAGCAGTGAGGGCTGGGATACCCCATTTTCCTGCCTCTCTCTAGAGCCACTGTGGTTTACAGCAGCAGCCTCAGGTTCTTGGAGCCCAGAACGAGGGTGTTTGATACCTGCTGTGGCAGTGTGCAGGTGGGGAGAGGGGAGATACAGGGAGGGAGCTGGGGTTACAGAGCTGTAGTCATCAGCTTTAGAGCTCCTACACTGAGTGCCCTGTGGCTTCTCTGCCTGTCCCCCTGGGAAGGGAGCCCCTCCACAGGCCAGGGGTGCTGGGGAGCACTGATGGGGAGGGAATAGCCCATCAGCATCAGGGGCTGCCTGCTGCAGGAGGCTTTTCAGAGCAGAAGGGACAGGGGACCATGCCTGGCAGTTTGGGGTGGGGTTTGGGTTGGTGCTGCTGTGCAGAGTTTGCTCTTAGTCCCTGTGGATAATGTAGTCACTGCTCCATGGACATTCCCATGCTTTCCAGAGCTAGGGGCACTGCACAGTGAGCCAAGCACCCCACCACACCTCCTGCCTTGCAGAGGGGGTGTGGTGGGCAACACAGCTAGCACAGGGAGCCAGCAGAGCCCTCTCCCAGGGTGCCAGCCTCTCACAGAGGGCTCAGACCCTGGGCAGGGCGGAAGGTGACAGGGGCTGCACCCCCCAGGGCTGTTCCCAGGCATCAGGCTGCCTCCTGAGGATGTTTCTGCTGCTGTTCTGCAGATATCCACGAGTTCTACGACTTCACTCTGCGCTCTGCACCCGTGCTGTCACCGAGCCTGGATGCACATCATGGCACAGCCAGGCAGCAGCTTGGGGCCAGCCAGCCCAGCTCCACAGCCACACCCAGAGAGCCCCAAACCCTGCCTGAGGTAAGAGCCACCCTCGTGGTGCTGCAGGACCACACCCTGCACACTCCTGGGCTGAGGGGGATTCGAGGGGCACAGCAGCCTGCCCAGCTCACATCCAGGCTGTTCCCACACGTTCTCTGTGATGGCTTGTCTCATTAATGAGGCAACCTCTCCGGTTCACAAGTGTTAATTGAATTACTGGTAATGCAAACAGCTCCAGCTCTGGCTCCTGCAGTTGCAGCTGGATTAGTTGCTCCTGTCTGACACTGTCTCCCATGGAGGCATTTCAGCTCTCTGATCCAGCTACTTTTGATAAGTGAAGTAGGTTGAGTCTTTCAAGTTTCCCTTTTCAGGATTTTTTTCCCAGCTCTCAGATAACTTGTGTCTCTCTTATTTGCATTCTCTTCAATTTTAAACAGCCTTCTAAAAGATACAGCACCAGGTGGAGAGGCAGGAATTGAGCAGTAGGGTCTCAGTTATCTCAAAGGCACCAAGGTAAATCAAATTGCCTCGTGTCTTTGCAGGCCTTCTTTCCATCCCCCTCTTACTGCCTCCATCCCTCACTCACTGCCCTGCCATGGGAGCCCCCTAATCTAGGGATACACTTGTGCAGAAATGCAAAAATTCAGGGATTCCTCCTTTCAGTGAAATAACCCTATCAGATAAACACCATTTTCTGCCTCACAGATTGAACTGGCTTCCCATCATATACCTGGGTGAACTCCAGATTTAAGTGTCACACAGGGAAGATGGAGCTGAATGATATCATCTAAGAAAGAACACTTTGAAGGAGTTTGGGGATCAAGAACAAGGAGGACAAAACAGCCCACAATCACTGCAGGAGATATTTGTGTTCCTCTGACTCAGGAACTGCTTTAGCCCCATTTTTCCTTGACCCTCTTCACATTGCCAGTCCCTCTAGTTAAAGTCAAAGCTGCAACTCTAGTATGTGTTTAAGAACAGGTTTTAGTGCTGTTATGCCATAGGCAGTGGGATCCTGCCTGGGGTTTTTGGGTGTCCTGTAGCCTTGATCTATCCAACAGTGAACTCTGCTGGCAACAGCCACCAGTCTCAGTGGCCAGGCCAGTCTATGAATCCCCAAGGAGATGTGACATTCAACAAGGACATTGAAAAATCAATGTGGAAACAAGCAGGGAAGCAACTGTTGGCCTTGCACAGCTGGTGTGAGTGCTGCCCCTGCTCCCTCCACTGTGCCCTGCCTGTAAGGGGGATGAAAAAAGCATCCAGCCACAGGGCTGCCTTGCACTGAACACAAACCAAGCCACTGACACCATCAAATCCCTCCTGCTTACTCCAAAAAAATGCGTTTGAGGTGCCTTATGTTGTTGAAACGTGAAATGCAACCCAGCAATGGCACAGCCCCAGAGTCTCAGGGCAGCAAACCTCCACTGTGGCTTGCAGTGGTGGCCCTGGGGCGACCCTGCTGGCCCTGGGGCACAGGCTGACGTGAGAGGTGGCACACCCATCGAAGGCACCGTTCCCCCTGCACGGGGAAAATCTCCTTTAGGCCCTTGCAGGAGCAGTGGAGAGCCTGGGGGCAGCTGGCCTGCCCTGCCCACGTGTCCCCCCGTTGTGTCATTGCAGGAGCCCCCCTGGGAGCGTGAGCAGAGGGGAGCTGGGGACAGCGCTCCGGGGACACCGCCGCGGCTGGTGAGGGTGACGGCGCGGCGCACAGAGGCACCGGCCAGCGTCTGCAGCCTGGTGCTCAGCTCCCACAGCACCCTGCCCCAGGTGAGCCTCCGTGCGCCCCACGCCGCCTCCCGCCCCGCCAGCCCCGCCAGCGGCTGCCACTGAGGGGGCAGCGCCGGGGCTGGGCACCTCAGCACTGCAGGGATGGCATTGCCCTCCCCTGGGGCGGCAGCGTGTCCTCCTGCCTGTCCTGCTGCTGCTCACACCTCAAACCCCAGCAGTCACCCGTGCAGGGATGGCATTGCCCTCCCCTGGGGCGGCAGCGTGTCCTCCTGCCTGTCCTGCTGCTGCTCCACCACAAACCCCAGCAGTCACCCGTGCAGGGATGGCATTGCCCTCCCCTGGGGCTGGCACTGTGTCCTGCTGCTGCTCACACCTCAAACCCAGCAGTCACTGTGCCAGGGGCTGCACTGCGCTGAAATCCTCCCCTTGCCTGGCCCCGTGTCAGCCCCCAGGGCTCGGAGGGCAGGTGGATGAGCACAGGAATAAAGAGGCTGCGTGGAGCTGGAAATCCTCCCAGGCCTGTCCCTCTCTCCCTCAGCGCTGGCACGCTCCCACATTGCAGATTTCCATATTCTTTTTCTCCGAGCTCTTAAATGGCAGGTCCGTTCCTCAGCTTCCTGGGAGCTTTTCTCTGCTGCCTTATTTGCTTGGAAACACCATTTATTTGGATGTGCATCGTAAAGCTCAGCCTCCCCACCTGGTGCAAGAAAATCCTTTGGGCTGCTCGCTTGAGGGGAGTTTTAGGGATGAGTGAAGGGCAAAATGCACTTTTGGGAAGGATGAAGTGGCCAGGAAGAATGGAGCTCACCACAGATTTAAAATTATATGAAAATGTTGTTTTTCTTGGCGAAGTTTGAAATTATGCTTGTTTGCTAAGTCTAAGTCTTCTTCCAAAGTATTTTAAATATAAAAATTGCACTGCCTCTTTTCTGTCCTTTTTTAAATGTTTCCCTTCTTTTTCTGGACTGCAATAAAATGGGTAACACCCCATTTTTTTTCTCTTACTGTTTAATTTCTCCTTTTCTCTTGTTTCTCTCTACATTTTCAATCATTCACCATATCTTTAGCAGCTTTTGAAGGGCAAGACAGTGGTTTTCTGATTATGACAAGAAGATGAGCTTGGCTGCTGATTTCCATTTGCCAGTGGGTGGGAATCACCACCACAGGGGAGTCACAGGGCAAAACCCATGAGGGGCTGAGAGCCTGAGCAATTGGGAACAGATTCTGTTGTGATTTTAAGGGATTTTCTTCCTAACTGTCCCAATCCATGAAGTACAGCAGCTCTTGCATCCAGTCCCAAATGTCTGGCTGAGTTGCAATGCCTCCTTTAGCAGCAGACACCTAGTTTTGATTTTAAGGCTTCGTGCAATGGAGAATCTGCTCTGTCCGTGGCCTGGCTGCCCTGATGATTATTTCTCCTTCACATTAAAAATCTGTATTTTACTGCTAGCCTGTATTTCTTCTGCTTTAGCTCCCAGCACCAGGAAATTTTGCTGCCTTTGTTTGCTAGGATAAAGGACCTTGGCAATCAGAAATGTTCCCAACATGTAGGTATTTATAGACGTGTCTAAGTTCCCTCTTAACTTTCCCTTAGATAAACTAAACAGATTGGCTTCTTCACTCGCTCACTGTTGAGGCAGGTTGTTCCAGACCTGAAATAATTCCTGTCATTCTTTTCAGCCTCCTTCTTTCCTAGCCTGTGTCAGCACGGGGCCAGTCCTTGGGGCCAGGCCCTGGAGCTTTAGGGGTCACCCATTTGCAGGGAATGCAGCTGCCAGGCCTGAGCAGGGGGTCCCTGCCCTGAGAGGGAGGAACAGTGGGGACCTGGGTGGGCAGACTGGGACTCTGGGAGGACTGTGCTCTGGCAGGGCTCTCATCTGCAACCTCCTTCACCCCAGAGGATGGTCATTTCACAGCATGGCTGCAGGCAGAGCAGGGAGCTCTGGTGGTGAAAGCTGTGAGGATGGTAGTGTTCAGTGCCAGGTACTGCCTGTAGTCCTGCCTGAAACTTGGCTTTCTGCAGAAACCCAGCAGCTTTCCTGAAAACTGGAGCCAAGCAGTGCAGAGCTCCTCTGCAGCAGCCCCTGTGCTGGGATGCAGAGTCCTTTGTCACAGCAGTGAGCCTTTGCCCAGGATGTCACCTTCACTGCTGAATACAGGCCTTGCCCTGACAGAGGGAAGCATTTCCAGCAGTCCCCCATGAGACAGGATCAGGTGCTGGGGCAGGCTGTGCTGCTGGACCACAGCACATCCCCTGTTTCCCATCCTTCCCTCCTGCATGAAGGCACTGAGGACACCTCAGCTCCTGCCAGCACCACATCCCCTGTCAGTTCTCAACAGCCACAGCATGCAGGACAGCACCAGGGCAGGACAACACCTACACACCCAGCTCCTGCCCTGCTCCATGGGCACTTCTTGCTTTCCAACCTTCAGAGTGCTCTTTTTGCCACGGGCATTTCCAAAGCGGGTATCAGAAAAATACCTGAGATGGCAAATTGCATTTGGAAGAAGCAGGGAAGCTTTCAGAAGTTAATGATAGTTGATGCTAGGGCAGGGGAGCAGCAGCTGCCACCCTGGTGCCATCAGCCCAGGAATGAGAGCTCTAGTGGACACCCTGCCACTGATAAAAGGCAACATCATCAACTGGCTTTTCCTGCATGAAGTAAGAGCAATTCTCTTATTGCATCCATCGATGTAAAACAGTTTTCTGTTGCCCTGGCTTTGTTCCTCTCCCCTGCCCACAGCTCTCCACGGCATTGTTAACAGAGCAAAAGCTACCATGACCTGCTTCAGCCAGGAAGATGCATGTCAAATAGATTGCCTCTCCACTCAAATGCTTCCAGGAACAGGAAATTTCTGCCTGCTGGCGAGGACATGGGTGTGCTCTGAATAGCCCTGCAGTGTGCAAATGGCTGCTACAAAGGAAGAGGTGCCGGTAAACACAGCAACAACATGTGCTTCCTGCCGAGGCTGAGAGGGCTGAAACCATCCCTCCGTGGCAAAGTGATGTTGAGCCCTCAACGGGTCAAGAGCAAAGGGACTTTGCCAGATAAAACGCCCTGCTGAGGCTAATAGAGGCAAAACCCTGCCTGAGTTCTGGGGCTTTTGGGGCTTTTTTTGCCGAATCTTTCATTTCAACCTTTTCCCGAGCCCTGTGGCTGCCTCGGCAGGGCTGCTCAGGGCTCCTGTGCATGTGCTGCGGGAAGACTGACGAGGATGCTCCTGTGGCCGGTGTCTCAGTCTGCCAGGGAGGCTGCTGCTCTCCGTGAACGCCGTTTTCATCCTCTGTGCAGGGAGCAGCCAGCTGTAAAGATAAATGAAAGAGGAACAAAGCCGCTGATGAGCGCCTGCGAGGAAGCGCTGCTCTTCCTCTGCCACCCCTCTCCTGCTTCCCAGCGCGGCTCTGCAGCCACTCTGACTTCATCCCTGTCACCGCGCCAGTGCGGGGCCGCCCCTCCTCCTCCTCCTCCTCCTCCTGCTGCCCGTGCATCCCTCCCGTCTGCCCTGGCTCAGCCTGACAGCTGACACGGAGCAACAGCAGGTCCCGAGGTGATGGAGAGCGCCAGCACGGCTGCTTCGGAGGACGGGCATTCCGTGCGTGCCCTGAAATCACGGCTGGATAAGAAACCTCGCTGGCAGGGGTCACTGCTGCTCCGGCAGGCTCCGCGAGTGTGCGACGCCTCTGAGCGTGAGAGGCGCGGTCAGCGCTTCAGCCCAGCGGGGCTGCGGCCAGAAATGTCCCGGTCCCCCTCCCTGTGTCCCAGGGAGGACACACTCCCGTGGAAGCGCCCTGTCAGGGTGTTGGGAGGCCTCTCTGCGGAAGAAGATGCATCCGTCTGCCCACAGCCCGCGGCCGGAGTGCCCAGCAGGTCCGTGGGGCTCCCTGGGGCACTGGGCAGAGCAAGGCAAGCGGTGCCGCCGCTGTGGCGACCGCCTGTCAGCTTCGCCCGTCCTTTTTTCCTATTTCCCAGTGTGCCTCTGGCCTGATCGAAGGGCGTTCCCGTGCTGTGCACCTTTGCCTGCCAGGAGCGGCGGTCAGGGTGGGATGGGCGTGTGGCAGATGCTGCAGCTGCGGCTGCCGGCTGTGAACTCCTGCTCCCCTGGCTTGGCTGCAGCCTCACCGCTCTCCATTTCCTCTGTGAGACACAGGAGAGGGGAAGCACCAAGGAGCTGTTTGCTGTTGCCTGGAGCGTCGGGGAAATGAAGCAGCTCTCTGATGCGGGCAAATGTCTGACAATGAGCACAGCCCCAGCAAGAAGCCCCTGCCAGGCTGCTTGGTCGCACGTGTCCTGCTGTCCCCCCACCCCTTGCCCTCTCTGTGGCAGGCAGGGCAGGCAGCTGAAGCCACTGCTGCAGGCCAGACTTTACCAGGCCACTGCTTTATCTCGACCTGAGCCCATCAGCATCGGCCCTGCAACCCCAAAATCCCAGGAAGTGGCTAATGCTCAAGCAATGGGACCACAGAAGCCACCAACTCCCCTCTCCCCATTGCATCCCCATGCAAAAGGGAGAGTGTGATGGATTATTGTAGGAGAAGCAGAGGAGAAAAGCAGCAACCCCAGCCCAGAGGCTGCTGCCCAGTGTTACTTGAGCCACTCTGTGCCCAGAGGTCGCTTCAGGGCACTGAGATGCTCTCCAGCAATTTTGTGTTTTGACTCTGCAGACACAGGCTCAAAGGCCAAAGTGCTGAACTCAAGAGGGTGTCTGTCTGTAGTAACACACCCAGATTGAACCACACATCAGCCCTGCACAGCAGGGACACCCAGCTGGGCACCCAGCTGCCTGTGTCCCAGGGATGCTGCTCAAAGGGGGGGTCAGCAAGGGCTGTGTCAGTAAGAGCTGTCACTTCAGTGGACATTTTGGGGTTGAATGACCTCAGCTTTACTAGAGGCTCTTGCTATTCCTGCTGCAGAGATGAACATGCTTAGACTTCAGTTCTCCCAGCTCAATATCCACCTTCAGCAAAGGATGAAGAAGTCAGTAGAGCCACCAGGCTGCCAAACCAAAATCTCATGCATGGTCACCTATTCCTACTCTACTTGGGGACTTCTTGTCTAAAACTAGCAGCAAAAGGAAGATCCTTGCAGACACAAGGTGTTTCTGGCTCTGCAGCATAGGAAAATCTTAATGGATACGGTGTCTCTGTTCACCCAAGCCATTGTCACTGTTCTGAAGGCATTTTGATGGTGTGAGTGCATGCAGCTCTCCCCATGCAATGGCAGAAAGGGAAGAGTGAAGGGGAGGCTCTGGGGAGTGTCCAGCCATGCTCCAGAGCCATCCAGACAGGCTTGCAGTCCATCCATCCTCCCTCCAGGTCAGTGCTTCAGCTTTGCCTCCATGTAGTGTGTGCATCTGCCTGTTCCCAAGGGAGCACAGCTGCAGGAGCAGCTTGCACACTGAGGTCCACACTGATGGCTTCCATGTGTAGCTCTGAAATCAAGAACCAAGGCTGTTCACAGACCAAGACCATTCACATCTCCAGCAGGATGGGGTCTGATCAGGGGCCAGGTCCATCTGTGCCTTGGTCAGGAGCTCAGTGAGCCACTGCGCTGCCTCTGCTGGGTCTCTGCTCTGCTCATCACGTTTCCCAAATGTGCTGATGAAGGCTCCACACAGCAGCACCCAGGTTCCTGCTTTCCTGCTTTGCCTTGTCAAGTGATGGACCATATTCCTGCTGCAACCTAATCGAAGCACTGGAGCCTGTCTCCTGTAGCACAGACCCACCAGGGGCTCAGAAAGAGAATGGGATGTGACACCCTCTCCTCCACCCACCCACAGTCCACTCCCCCTCACAGCCACCCCAGCATCTCAGGAGGGCGAGGACAAATCCCCCAGGTGCATTTCTGCAAAAGAAACCAGCTCTCCTCACCATTTTTAAAGAAACAAACCAAGCTTGAAGGCAGAGCCTGGCAGGCCAGCTGCTTTTATTCTGGAGTGCTGGAGCTGGGGGAACATCACTGCATCTTAATGGCATCAGGCTGGACAGAGATCAGGATTCTGGTGGCAGAGGCACTACTGGCACTGTTACAAATAGAGCAGCCACGGTAACTGCTCATGAAGGTTTATGGTCTTTAGGATTTGGAGGATGAGTATCAAGCTACGCTGAGAGATGTATTATCCTCAGCACTGGTAGGAGCTGGGGGAAGTGCAGGGGGAGGACAGTAAATGAGCGTGGGTTTGGAAATCATCCCTCTTGTGAATCCAATGTGAGCCCTTGGAAAGGTGCTCTGTGCTGGCTCCTCTTGCCTTGCTCTGCCTGCTCTGGGAGGGTTAAACCATGTGAGGCTGCAGCAGTGGCAGCATTTCAAGCCAATCCCTGCCCTGTTGCAGGAAGCAAGGATTTGCCCCAGGGCAGCACCTGCCAGAGCCCTGCAGCCTGCAGGTACAAAGCACCTTGAAGGAGTCTTGCTGCCATCTCACCTAAAAATTACTCCAAGTGTTGAGGCTCAGGCAAAGGCCTCCTGCAGCCTGTGGCCTGGATAGCTGCAGGGGCTGGCACTGCTCAGGTACACCAGTGTCTGTGCCCAAAGCACTGGCATGGAGACCGTTCCTCCTGGCCAGCATCGCTTCCCCAGCCTCACAGCCAGCTCCCCACCTGCACGTGTCCAGGAAACAGGGCAATGTCCTGCCAGGCTGTCCCCCCCTTTCAGGGGGTATTTTTAGACCAGATCATTTCCCAGCCTGGGCTACAGCAGACTGAGGGAGGAGCTGTGGCAGAGCAAGGAGGGGGCACTGCACTGCAGTGCAGGGGGAGAGCAGGCTGGACCTGGAGCTGGGTTTATTGCAATCCCATTGCTGCACTGTTCATTCCCTCCCCCTTGGCACGTCCTGCACAGCTGTTTCCCCTCTGTGCAGTGGTAGATTTTGCACAGCTGAGTCTCATGGGGTGTTTCTGCAGGAACATTTCGTAAGCTTTGTTGCTCCGCTGCTGTGGGAGCGCTCCCGCATTCCTGACCCGGCCCAGAACAAGAGCGAGGTGATGAAACAGCTCCCCCGGCTCTCGCTCACACCACGGCCTGGCAGCTCATGGCCTTTGGGGGAACCGCTCTGGCCAGTGTGGATGTCCAGCCCCTGCGGCCCGACCGTCCCACGTGCAAGCCCCGAAGTCAGGGTGAGGGAACCTGGCACAGCACCCCTCAGCGCCCCCCACCCTCCAGGGCTCGTGCTGCCGGCATGTCGCTCTTGAGGAGGGCAGGGGCGTGCCCGTGCCTCGGCTCCTCATCCCGCGGCTGGGAGCCTTTGAAGGTCACCTCGGGGCTTCCCAAAGGGCCGTGTGGGGGCGGGCGGGAGCGCCTTTAAGAGAGCCCCGTGCGCGGGCTGCGGGCGGGCGGCGCGCGCGCTGATTGGCCGGGCGGGCGGCGCGCGCGGCGGGGGCGGGGCCAGCCATTCACAAAATTCCGAGCGGCCCTGCCTCCCTTAAAGGGGCAAGGCCGGGCCGGGCGCGCACCTCGCGTTCACCGCGGGTGCCCGTGGCTCCCAGGGACACCGGCATGGGGTTTTGTCCCCGCGGCTGGGCAGGTTTCCCTGCCGGATTGTCTGTCCTGGGGCAGCACTGCCTGGATGGGGCATCCCTGTGAGTCACCGACTGTGGGCGGTGGGAGTTACAGAATGGGCTTTGCTCCATCGGGAAGGGGCAGATTGGAGCAGGGCTGGCCAGGGGAAGTGAGAATGCGTGTACCCCACAGAGCTCCCCTTCTTGTTCCCCAAGCAGGGTGGGAATAATGGAGGAAGGGCCATCTCTGAGCCCTGGATGAGGGGGAAGGTCCCTCTGCGCAGGTGTGTGCTGTCCAGCTCTGGGCAGAGTGGTGCTGAGCCCTTGCCTGCCTTTCAGAGCCACATGTCGACCCACTCTGAGGAGAGTTCCTGCCCCTGCAGGGATGGGTGCTGGTGAGGAGCCCCAGAGTCACCTGTAGGGCTTGGTGGTCCCAAGGTCATTTCAGCTTAGGCAGAGCCAGCCAGGAGATCTCCATAGGTTGTACAGCCCAGGCAGGGAGTGTGTGGCTCCCCCTAAGGCTGAAGTGCGTGAGCATACCCGGGGGTAGCTGGGGACCAGTGAAGGAGGCAGGGAAACAGGATTTGGGGTGATGTCACACTAGGCACAAGCCAGACATCAAAGTATAGGACCAAAAAAAAATAGCAACTTATTCTCTTAAAGACAGCGAGATTTCAAAACTCCTTGCTGTGACCCTGGTGTGGATGGTGAAGTTGTGCCCTGGTCACACTGTCAAAGCTTCCCTCTGCTCCGTCATTTTCTAGAGGAAATGAGGCACCCACAGGCCGTGGGACACGTCAGTGCTGTAATCGCCGTGCCCTTGCAGCAGCAAGGCTCCCCCCTGCCGTGGAGGGAAGGGCATTAAGGCAGCCCACGGCCAGCCCGTGCTCCAAGTGCAAGGAGCATCCCCACCAGGTGATGGGGAGAGCAGCTGTGGGCATTGTGAGGCTGTCAGGAATTCCATAAAGCCTGCTGCATTTGATTGTTATTAAATAACGCCTCCAGGCTCTCCTTTAGAGGCAGGGAGCCTGAGCCCTGCTGTGAGGACCTGCCTCAGGTCTCCATCACTCCTCTCCCCTCCCCCAGCACAGCCATGGAAGACATTTCGTTTTCCATGGTGTGATTGCAGAAACCAGCCAGTGGTTTGTATTAAAGACTCCCGTGCCGTTGCTGCCACAAGCAAGGGTGCAGCAACTGGGCAATGTATCAGGGATCATTAATAGAATAAAAATGGTTTTGCCCTGGAGGAGAATAATTGGTTGGGCATCTGCCCTGAGAGTGCTGCGAGCTATTGGTCCCTTGGTATGCCTGGTTGTTATTATCCCAGCTGCACATTTCCCATGAATCGCTGCTGGTGGCAGGAAGGAACAGCCATGGGCTGAGATGTTTCTTACCCTGCCCCTTCCCACTCAGCTGTGGGAAACCCTGCACAAACCCTCCAGTGCTCACAGGAACCTCCAGCCCTATTTGCCCACAGTAGCTGTGCAGCCAGCCCTGCAGAGCACCTCTTTAAGTTCCAATTGAAAAGTCCCTGCCCCAGCAAATGGCAAATTCCTGCTGGATGGGGTGTTGGTGCTGAGGAACTGACAGACTGAGCCAAGTTCAGCTGGTCCTGCTCTTTGCTGCTCATCTCCTCCTAGCCTGCCTAGATATATTTCCCTGCTGCCTCCTTGGGCTGCATGGCTTGGGTTTTTTGCAGGTGATTGTGATGAAAAAAGGTGATGGGAATAAACCTCTCCCATGCAAAACTGTCCTCCCCTTCCTCCTTGGTATTATAAGGATTCCCTGTCTGCACCCAGGCTCTGAGCAAACGTGTGGCTTCATTTCCCCTGGCAGGATCCAGCTCCTCTTGGGTGATAGTCAAGCACTCAGTGCCTGCTGTTTCTGCAAGGAGCTGGCTGCCCTCAGCCTGCCCCATCTTCTCCTCCCCTGCTCCTAGAAGGGCTGCAGCTACAAGAAACCCCCAGTGCCTCACACTTGCCTTCCTCTTCCCACAGGACTTCATTGCTGAGGAGGGGAGCGGCAGCAGGGCTGCAATGCCGGGGACACCACACAAAGCCTAGCTCTGTGCCATCCTCCTGCCTTGTAAATAGCAGCAGCTCCGAGGATCTCTTGACACTTTGCTGAAATTAGCACCTGTAAAAAGAGCAGCTGCCAAAGCCGAATTTAAATAAGACGGGGAGAATACTGATAGGAAGAGGGTAGAGAATGAGAGAGCTCTTGAATCGCTGCCCTCCATGAAGGCACCTGCCTGAAATCAGCTCCCACCTCTTGTAGCCCTGCTCAGAGCTCACACTGCTGCAGCAAGATGCCCACAGCTGCCTCCAAGTGCTGGGCACTGTGCCTGCCCTGCCTGACACAGGCCTGGGCACCACAGTGCAGGTGCCCACATCACTTGATCTCCCAGCAAAACCACTCCCAGCTGCCAAAATGCCACCGCTCACTAAAACAAACTGGAGAAGTCCAGAATGTGGATGCCCCTGGCCAACCAGCCCTGGCCTCTTCTTAGGCCTGATTAGGTATCCCAAGGCATCTGCAGCATTAGGGAACATTACAGAAACCATGGATTACTTTTTGCCCCTTTAATTGGGGCTAGCAGGTGGCACATGCAGTTCATTACAAGTGCACAGGAATTAAACAACTCTCAGCTAAAATGGGCAGTGTGGGGTTTGGGGAGGGGAGATGCAAGCAGGTAAGGAAGGACTCTAAAGAGCTGCAGCAGCTGAGGCTCAAGATTGCAACTGGCAATGAGGCAGTAACAGATAAGAGAGCTGGGGGAAGTGGCATGGGGTGGAGGCACACTGCTGGCACTCCAGGGCTGGCAGTGAGGGTGTTTCCCATGTGGGGATGCCCATTGCATAAAAGGCTGTGAAGGCAGCCAGAGACCAAGTAGAGAGAGGACCAGAAACCTTCCTTGTGGAGGATGCACCAAAAAAAAGAAAAAATATATATGGGAGGGGGGGAAAAAAATCAAACTAAATGCTTCACTTTATTGTTCACTCAGCTCCTTATTAAAGCATTTTTCCCTAACAGCTCTTGTCCTTTGCTTCCTCCCTGAGTGAATGCCCATGTCCTTGCCTGCCCCCATCCCAGGCCAGAGTGACAGGAGATGTTTCTGGAGCAGAGCAGGTGTGAGCAGCTGGGGTGACAAACTCTGCTTGTGCAGTTCCCCGGTGCTTTCCTCCCACCCAAGTCAGCCTCTTGCAGATAAGGGGCTCCTGGCTGACCTTGGCCCAAAGATGGCTTTGGAAAGGGCCCATGGCAGTGGAGAGGCCTCACTGCATGATCCCTGCAGCCTAACCATGCATCCCAGGGTGGCAGCCACAGTGGGAAGAGGTTTGCAGCTGGAGCAGTAATTAGTTATGCCCAGGTACTGGGCACATCTCATTGATGAAGTTGTCTCAGAGGTGCTGATGGGTGGGCAGCCAACAAGGAATTCATGGCCACCTGCCCTTTTTCACAAGGTTTTTTGCTCTTCTTTGGTGCAGCAGTCCTCTGTCTCAGCTTCAGGCTGGCCCCAGCCCCTCCTGTCATTCCCATCTGATGGCACAAGGAGCAGTAGAAGATGTGGAGATGATCCTAATTTCTTAAAACCTGAAGTGTAAAGTCCTCTCTTAAAGCCAACCCTGCACGCTTTCCTGCCATGCACACAGCCAGTTTTTCACAGATTAATTCTGAACAAGCTTGTTCAGACCCCTCCAGTCCTGCCCCAGTGAGCTCCTGGGGTCTGCAGTGCCCTGTGGCACTGAGCTCTGCAGGGTGCAAACACTTCCTTGGCTTCATCTGGGTGCATCTCTTTGGGTCAGTGCCACAGTGCCCCTGGGGCTGATAACTGTCCAGAGAGAGCCCAGGGGAGAGCAGGGTGAGCCTCACCTGTGGAGCAGCTTCTGAGGGCTCAGCAGCTCTGCTGTGCTCTGCTGCTCGAGGTCACCATGGTGAGGACAGGTGCTCTAGACTTGCTTGTCCAGGAACATTCTGACTGTCCTGAGCCTGCAGCTGGGCAATCTCAGTGTCTGAGCCACTCCACCATTCCGTGGCATGAAACCACCCTGTGACTGAGGTGACCTGAGCAGCCTGGAGACAGGGAGGTGCAGGCAGTGCTGGAGAGGACGGGTGCTGCACCGTGCACTGGGGGACGTGGTGCTTGGGGACAATGCCTATCCTGATTATGGGGTGTCTTCTGCCCCCTCCCCTTCACCCAGAAGCAATTTCACTTGACTGCTTGGGAGCAAACCCTGCAGGAGCACCTCTGTGTGCAGAGGTGAAGTGCAGAAGTATTTTTGTGGAACAAGGGGTGGGCAGGGGCATTTATCTGACCAGCCATCATGCACTTCCTCCTCCCACAGCCCTGCTCATGCCCAGGGCCACGTTACACCAGCTGCAGGAGGCCAGGAGGAGCCTTGCAGACCTTGGAACCTGAACTGAGGGTGTTGCACCACCATATCTTGTGGCTCAGCTTGTGGTTCCCTCCTGCTTCTCTCTCTTAGCCATATCCTGTGGGAGCCCTGTGCACATTTCATTGCTCTTCTACATATTTATGTACCATTTCTTTAAATAGTTTTTCACCTGCCCTAGTGTTTTTTATAACCTTTAAGCATTAGGAGTCCAGGTTCAGATTCTAAATTATCAGATGTGGGGTTTTGTCATGGGTTTTCTCTTTCTCCCCATCAATTTCTCTAAATAACTCTTCTGGACTTTTTCCAATCCTTCCCTTCTATGCAAGAGGTGAAGGACTGCCTGAGCTGCCCTGGGAGCAGCACCCCTGCCCTGCTGCAGCAGCATTTCTGCTCTGCTTTTACCATCCCCTGATGGCAGTGGAAGGCCCAGCAAAGGCCCTTGGGGGTTCTGCACCCCCAGTGCACCTGTGGCTCGCGGGGCAGTGGCAGCATCCCCAGGGTGCTGTTCTTGATGTGGTAACATTCCCATAAAAGCAAGGTGAGAACTGATACAGAGATGCCACAGAGGTGCTGCTGCCAGCCTAGCGACCACTTCAGATCTTGAAAAATTATTTCATACTCCAGTGCAGACCACAGCTGAAGCAAAGTGAGCCCCTCTCAGCATCACGGGGCTGGCAGGGCTGCCCCGGCCGGAGGAACGGCGCCGCACAGGGGCTGCCCGGTGCGCCGGGAGACGGGCTGAGGGCAGCCGCAAGGTGATGCGTGAGGCAGCGCAGGATTCGGCTCCCTCGGGATGCCGCCTGCGCGGGGGGCAGCGGGGGCGGCGCGGCCGGGGTCTGCCCGGAGCGGCGGGGATGGAAGAGCGAGAGGATGAGCGCGGGGATGAGGAGCCCGGGGATGAAGAGCGCGGGGATGAGGACCGTGGGGATGAAGAGCGCGGGGATGAGGACCGTGGGGATGATGAGCGCGGGGATGAGCAGCGCGGGGATGGTTGAGCACGGGGATGAGGAGCTCGGGGATGAGCAGCGCGGGGCTGAGCGGCGCCGCCGGGGCGGGGCGCGGAGGTTCCGCCGGCGCGGATTGGCCGCTGCGGGGGATGGGGGGGCGAGGGATGCTCCGCGCCGCCGCAGGTGCCGCGATCCCGCACCGAGCCGAGCCGGACCGGGCTGAGCCGGACCGGAGTGAGCCGCCCCATGCAGCGGAGCTGCTCGGAGCTGCTGCCCCGCGCCCCGCGCCGGGAGCGGCCCCGGGACTGAGCGGCGTTGCGGACGATGCCGCGGCGCGCCCCCGCGGAGATCACCGCGCTGTAACACCATCCCCCTCCCTTCCTCTTCCTCCTCCTCCCACGGGGCCGGGGGCGCCGAGCGGGCGAAGAGGCGGCAGGCGCGCCTTGCGCGGGGCGGGGGCCGCTGCCGCCCCCTGAGCATCCCTCCCTCCCTCCATCCATCCCTCCGCCCCTCCGCGCCGCCTCCCTCCCTCCCTCCCTCCCTCCCTCCCATAGCAGCACCCGAGGGACACCGAAAGACAAGGTTTCCCCTCAACGCGGGGTCACCAAGGGCACACGGCTTC